>VNJM01002701.1:0-16496 GCA_008042475.1 Drosophila kanapiae | reverse complement strand
AATACTTCCATGTCAGCTGAACATAACATCGAAGCTGGTGTTCCTCAAGGCAGCGTTCTCGGGCCAACTCTATACCTACTCTACACTTCTGATATCCCTACGAGCAGCCAACTGACTATGTCTACGTTTGCCGACGACACCGCGATCCTCAGCCGATCTAAGTGTCCACAACAAGCTTCAGCGCAACTTACGACCCACCTTGATGCAGTAGAGAAATGGCTCTCAGACTGGCGTATAAAAGTAAACGAACAAAAATGTAAACACGTAACCTTTACCTTAAATAGACGAAATTTCCCAAGCCTCACACTAAACAACACCGTGCTTCCTCAGTCAGAAGAAGTAACGTATCTTGGCGTACACCTCGAAAGAAGGCTTAGCTGGCGCAAGCATATTGAAGCTAAACGAACTCACCTAAGGCTGAAGGCTAACAGTCTGCATTGGCTTATAAACTCCCGCTCCCCCCTCAGCCTGGACTACAAGGTCCTCCTCTACAACACTGTTTTGAAACCAATCTGGACTTATGGCTCCCAGTTGTGGGGGAGCGCCAGTAACAGCAGCGTAGAAATCGTGCAGAGAGCCCAAGCAAAGATCCTGAGAACCATCACTGGGGCACCGTGGTACGTTCGGAGTGGAAACATTCAGAGAGACTTGAATATACTCCCCGTTCGAGATGTAATAGCGCAGAAAATGGAAAATTACTACACAAAGCTGTCAACCCACCCAAATCACCTCGCTAGAGCTTTAACGTTGGTATTCAACCGTTCCCGCCTTCGTCGTAACGACCGTCCCATCCAGCTTCAATTATTAGGACCTTCAAACATAAATACAGTTTAAGAAACTGTTAGAATAATGTAATACTTTAAGATTTTAACACATTTTTGTTAGTCTCATAGGAGAAGATTCAAAATAAACAACCCAAGTCTAAAAAAAAAAAAAAAAAAAAAACTAATGGATATCGACACACTTATAAGAACATATGTTCTCCATAAGTTGCTCGAGACAAAGAAAAAGACTGTAATCTTATGCAAAAAGCTATTCGCAATCGCAAACGGCCTTTTGCTTATTTCTCTGCCGCGGGAGGAAACGTGCCTGCAGTGATTTCAGCGTTGTCCCCTGAGGGTTTCCAGTCAAGGACCCCGCACAAAACTCCCACGGGGTACCAGGTAACAGGGATTAGTAACAAAGACTGTATTGCTAAAATCCCAAATTGCAGAACCACTAACGAAACAAATACTTCTTTTGCGGCTTTCTCATGATCAAACATCTGACGATGTTATATGCCACATCTGACGATGTGTGCCTATAAGGCACACAAAAGCCGAAAAATCAAAAATAAAAGTTAAAAAATTTTGTATATTTTTTTATGTTAGATATTTTTCAGTCTATTTAATTCTTCAACACAATATGCTTCCGACCAACATATGTTGTTGTTAAGGAGTAACAACTTTAAATCTGCTAACGTGCCGTATAGCGTTCAGTTCCCGCAGGCCGAAAAAGAGTTTTATAATTCTGTCAACGCTAAACGTAAACCTATTACACAACCTTCCAAACACCATATTCAGTCCTAGTTTAACCTAAACCTCCCATATTCCCCCTATTTGGAAGGAATTATTTATTATTCCTCTCCACAAAAATATAGCAAAACGGATGCCAACAATTATAGAGGAATCTCTAAGTTGTCATCAATCCCAAAACTTTTCCAAAAAACAGTCACTCCCCATTTGGAGCATCTTTGTACATGAGTCTTTTATCCATGTCAACATGAATTTATTTGTCGAAGATCAACAACCACCAACCATTTCGGGCTCACTTCTTATATAATAAAGGGCTTCCAATAAAACTTTCAGACAGATGTAATTTATACTGATTTCAGTAAAGCATTTAACCACTCCCTTTTTGTAAACTCGATTGAATGGGTTTTCCGGTTGATCTTCTTAGATGGATCCTTTTTAAAAACACCTTTTAATAACAAAAGGAATAATTAATTTAAAAATTTATATTTTAATTTAATTTTTTTTGTTCACGGTGAATAAAGCTTCGATTTCTCAAGTGGTGGTCGAAGGAATTCGATGCCCCTGTGGTTACAAAAACTTTATACACTTCATTAGTTCGTCCTACCGTCCTGCGTTTGTAATCTACAATAATATATATACAGAAAACACATCGTATCAGTTAAAAATAACTTTTTACTTTTCGCTCTACGCGGCTTTAACTGGGATGCAGACAAGAGGTGGAGAACTATCGATAGTGGGCGCCATCGATAATCGACGATATTTTATTTTAAACCATCGATAGTGCCGATTGTGCCATCGATAGTGACTGGACAATATAGTCAAAAATAAATTTTTTTTTGTTAAGGTAATATAATAAATTATGCTTTATTTTAACTAAGTTACGATTTAAAAATAAAAGAATGAAACGAATACAATAATATATGCAGGGAAATCAGTTTAATTCATTTGATTCACCTGGAAAAAAAAGTAATATACTTAAAATCGAACAAAGTGTCCTGTAAACTTGAATCCGGTGCTAAGGGTTGATTACTTGCGGTCTTTTAAACTGTAAAATTGGCTCATTTTCAAAAATGTATGTATCTGTTTGTTCAGCGTTTGAGCTATGTTAAAATCCACTTCTTTTGAACCGTGGATCCAAAAGCGTAGCCACCCTGAAGACTGTTATCTGTTCATATACGAAAAGACAAACGTCTTGATGCCATCAATATTTTGTTTAAAGTTTGTCCGAAAAAGTCCATATGTTATGGGAATAATAAGCGATATCGTTACGAAGAAAATTTCTCGCTTGCTTTTCAATATCTTTCAGCATAAGTATATCCTTAGCAGTAACTGACAATGACATTGTTTTTTTATAATACGCTCAATCCATGAGAAATAAAAACTATTCCACCTAGTGGGTGTTTCTTGCAACATAGTATATTCTGAGCCTTCTTGAGCTAATTTAAGCTTTTCATTTGATATAGTGCTTTGCTTGAAAAATCGAACGATTAATTTACACTTAGTAAATAAGGCTTGAAGCACTGGGTCATCAACTTTTAGAGCATCTTGCATCACGAGATTTATTATATGCGCAAAGCATGGCAGATTGCGAATATGCAATAGTTCACATGCTTTAAGCATGGAGCTGGCATTATCGGTAACCATACATACAGTTTTTTCCAGATTGTTCCATTCAATATAAATGTCCTGCAATGTATCAACAATGTTTTGTGAACATAAGTTTAAATTTGGACTCGTCGTTACCATTTTTATTCAGATGGACGAAAATTTGCTGCGACCAAATACAGAGCTGGAAACAAGCACCTGAAGCACCTGGCGGGGGTCACGTCATGGTTTGGGCCTGTATGGCACCCTCTGGAGTGGGCAACCTCATTTTGATTGATGGCATCATGGATGCCAAAATGTACCTTAATACATACCTGCTGCAAACTGCTATAGAACTGGGCATATGCGATCGTTTTCGATTTTACCAGGATAACGATCCGAAGCATTCAGCGGGATTTGTGAAGGCTTGGCTTGTCTGGAACTAACCTCATGTCGTCATAACGCTAGCACAGCCTCCAGATTTGAATATGATCTAAAATCTATGGAACATTTTGGACATCGCTATAAGGAAGAGGAAGATTTCTAACAAAAACTACCTGAAAGTATTCTTATGGAATTATGGCCCACAATTCCAGTGGAAACCACTAAAAAGTTAGTTTCATCCATGGGAAATTGTCTCAAAGATGTCCTGAACCAGTAAAGAGGACATACAAAGTATTAGCTGTTAAATGACAACTAATAAGTTAAGAAGAATGAACTGCACGAAATAAGCTGCGGCATGAAAAAAGCCTGTACATTTTCTTTTTATTAAATAACTGTTTTGTTTAATAAACATATTAATATTCCCTATTAAAGTACTGCATATAAATTTTGTTATCTTTCTTAGGTTAGCAGGAATAACAACTTGAAATTTTTTAGGCAACTGCACGAAATAAGCTGCGAGCCACTGTAAATAAGACTATTTGCAAAAATTTCAATCAGATAGCTCAAAAACGGAGTGAATTGTTTGCGTAGAAACGGACGGGTGCATGTCATAACAACCAGTTTTATAAAGCAGATCTTGTAACGAAGAGTAAGCGACATAAAAGCAGTCATTTCTTACGATTTGAAAATTGTTTCCGCCTTTTGGAAAAATTTTAAGTTGTTGCCTTCCACAACACAGGCTTGAGAATAACCACACACATAAATATAAAATATTTCAAACATTTATTTAAAAAAGGATGCAGTCAAAAATTTGAGTTCAACAAAATCGAGCAATTTAAAAATAATAATAATGCCTGCAACGCTTCTTGGCATAACCCGATCCAGGCCCCAAAAAGTGACTCTTAATCCAGAATATATTTACTTTATAAGGTCGCAATTACATAGCTTTATATAGCTGCATATAGCTTGTATGGAACCATGGTAGGATGATTTTTAAAATTTGGTGTCTTCTATATCATATGGTTTTATCTATTTATTATGTGATCAATTTGCTTCTAATGGATACATTTGTTAAATGCTGTTCCTGTATAAAGATGTATACAATTAGCTTGACATTTACTTGAAATCCGTCTAGATGTATAAATTTCGTAAGAGTTGGTTAAATAATTTTATTTATATGTATAACGTCAAAGGATATGTATGAATACATTTTAAAAAAATGTTCATGTCTGTTAAGTTTTTGGTTAGTTTATATGTATGTATATGCTTATGGCTATAAAATATATATTATAAACCTTGTTGCAAAAAAAAAAAATAAAAAAATAAACGACCAACAAATAGTTGGCGCTTAAAGATTAACTATTAAATCATTTTACGAAGAAATTTTACAAAATAATTGTTTCGGACATTTCCTGCTTATCAAAATATTTTATTAAGGATTTGATTGTATATAGTTAATTAATATTGAAATCGGAGAAAGTGACACTTCATTTTAGAAATTACAAAAATACCAATTTATTGAATTTACGATTTATTTTACTACACCATTATCGCACTCGCAAGTCTTATGATCTTTTTAATATGTTCTCAAAAATAATGAAAACAAAAAATATTACTTCATTATTTTTATATTTTATTTTTAGTTTGAGGGCCGACAACTGATTTTAAAGATATATACAACTTTAATAAATAAACAATTTTATAAGAATGAAAGACTAGTTTTTGTATGGTTAAAAATATCTAATGTCAATAAAAAGGATGTCAATCAATCAATTTACAATAATATTTGGATAACAAATTTATTGCGTTTCTATTTTTATTTCCAAGTTAACAATCCACACAAATTGGCTCTTGCGGTATCTTACCTTATGTTCTTACAAATGTTCAGTATAATTCCTATGTAAAATGTTCACTTAACATGCAAATTTATGCTCAAAGCGCCAATATTAGGCTATTTCAATTATGGTATATAAATTATTAAAATAAAAACACTAACTTACTTATGTATATATAAAGTAGTAATATAAGGTAGTAATATAATTCCATAGAATTTTAAATTACAAAATAATTTAACCATTTTATAAAACGTTAGCAACAATTGGGTCCCTTTTTAAATTGAACATATTTTTCTGGCACATTCGTCAGTAAGGATCTATATACAAAATGTTGTCATATTTCATTGTAAGTATATAATAACACAACGTGTTTCCAAAACTTTATAAATATTGTTACTGCAGCATAAGAGCGTTTAAATTACGTTGCAATATCGTATCCTTTACAGAATTGAACACAATATTAATATTGCGCGTATTAATGGCAGTGGTGAAATGATGGTAGATCCTACTTAGGCTGCTGCTGCGACGAACGCTCATAAACATTTGCAATATAAAGTTTTGGACGTCCATTAGCGAGTGGGGATTTCCATTAAACTGCGGATAATACCAGCGGATATCAGTCTCAGGATTACCGACTTTCTGTTCGAGCAAATCGGTTTTATTCAAAAATAATATTATTGAAATTCCCTTGAATGTGTTGTTGTTGACAATAGTATCGAATATATTCTTTGATTCATATAAGCGATTAGTTTTTCTGTAATGGTAATAAATTAGCTTTGACCTCGATTAACGATTATGTTGGTGTTATAATTACCTATCTTCCGCAAGCACCTGATCAAACTCCGAGCTAGATACCAGAAATATAATCGACGTCACAGAGGTATCAAAACATCTGGTCCACTTTTGTCGCTGAGTCCTCTGTCCACCAACATCGACAAACACAAATGGAATGTTCTAAAATTATCGAAAGTTTTTAGAATCCATTTTAGAATTAAATAAATCAATTAAATCACCTGTACTTTCACACAAAATTCATAAACACCTTTAGTTGCTTTGCGACAGTGTAATATATCTTTGTGTGAGGGCTCATAATTTCGATTGGCCAGTCGCTCGATGTCATCTAGAAAATAGCTAACAGAATCGCTCTGAAAAATTAAAAAGATGCCAAAGTATAAATAAATCTCTTGTTGTTTCTTAGATGAAGGCATACAATTTGAAATTCACGTCTTCTCTCATATGCTCTTCTAATGCCTCGATCCTGCCACAGACGGTGTATTAATGGAGCATATTCCATAAATCTAGATGCCTCTATTGAATAGCATTCCATTAATTTGGCATCATTAGCATCCTGCTCGCGACCGTCGCTTCCCCACGGGATGTCCAGCTTTTCCCGAGCGTCCAGCAAGACTTGCATACCTTAAATGTAGTTAGTTTACTTAAACGATGTTTTTTTTTGTGTTTAACAAATGGCGGACTCACCCCTTATAACATTTTGGTATATCACATGTTGATATTCACGCAACAATTCAGGTTCAAAATTTATACCATGAATAATACGCATTTGTTTTAGGAAAGTCGATTTTCCCGATTCCCCAGCGCCTAGAAGAAGCAGTTTAACCTGTAATCAAACGTGTTAAAAAGATTAAAAAAAATATTTATGTACCTGCCATTTTTAAAAAAATTTGTCTACTACTACGTAGAGAACATGAGTGACGAGAGCGTGTTCCCTATTGACTTTAAAGGAAGTCGGGCCAAACGGCCGTCGCTCGTGCTCAGCCATCCACGAATAAAGACAACAACAAAATCTATTGAAAATAGGCGAGGTCGCGATGCCTCGATCTCGAGTTCGGAACAACAAAGGCAGTGCCTTGGGCCACGCAGAAAAAAATAAATTACGCAGCTAGTCGCGACTTCTGCACTGAGTAAAAAATTTTGATTTGTTCTTTAGTTAGCATAAAAATGACGAAAGAAATTGAAGGGCGATATTTTTTTTATTTTTGGCAGTGTAGTTCCTTTGCGCACACATTCTACGAGCGATTGCAATGGGTCGCGGTGGTGGGGGTTGTCCACTTTATTTGTCTCGCTGCGCTGTTGCTCCCTCCCTTGGATTTGCTGCCCTTGCCTGTTTTAAACATAACCCATACTGTTGATGATATTTCTTCTCACACTTCAAGACAATGAAGAAAGTTATTATTACGACAAATCAGAATATCAAGAATATCAAGTTTATAACTGTGCCGAAAGTTTAGGAATGTAAAATACGGAAAAGTGGGCATAGCAGAAAGCAATGCTCTTTTTGCATTGTATTTTCGCGAACGTGGAACGTCCTTTAAATATTAGTACTCGATCATATGTCGCTAAAGACCGGAAGATCATCGGAAGTGCCATCAACTTAACTTCTTTTGCTAATAGATCAGCGTTTTGAAGAACAAGCTCATCTGATAACTGCAAAGATAAACGATGGGAAAATCGAACCGACTGTGTGTTCAACGAGAATATAAAAAGGAATAACGGAACATATGTGAAATCCACTGGAACAGCTTGAACGGTCTACCTCAACGAACAGCTATCAAGGGAAAACTACAAAACGTTCAAAGAGACAAAAGCTTTTTTCTGCGGTGTTCTTCCGTCGCGGCCTTAAACATGTTCGAGTGAGCGACAAAGATGAGTTATATTGCGTTGAGAGCAAAATCTTGCAAATTGAGATGAAATCTGACCACAATATTTGAAACTATATATAAATTGCAATGAATCTTTTTGGAAGAGATAAAATATCATTAATAAAATTCATGAGAAGCAGAGGTCCCAGAGAACTCCCTTGAGGAATCCCAGATGTTGAAACGTATATATTCGGCTCTTTTTCGCTCTATGATGCAATATGCGTCCCTTATATTGAATCCCTCTTACACGGTGCATAGTAATAGGATAGACCGGAATCAAAGGGACTTCATTAAATTTGAATTGAAGTCTTTCCATTTTTCTAAGTCACTCCCAGCTAGGAATCTCCATACCTTAGACCGATTCAATAAGAGCGCTGTCAGGACAAATTATGCGCCGAATGAACGATCTTAATGGCTGTGCGACTCCTAAATTCCCTTTCTAAATGCATCCATATACGTAGGGGATCCAATAGTTTTATGTAATAAGAATTAAAGAATTAAATAAATATAATATTTTCGTTTTAATGGTTTATCCTCAAATATTATTTTAATTTTTTTGTGTCTTTTTCAAAATATCCTAAAAATAAATATAAATGTGAACGCTTATAATATTTAGCAGTCAGAAAACCGGCTTCAAGTTTATCACATAATCTCTCGAGAACTGTTTTGGTCCAACATACTTGCCTGGTCGAGCAACGTGGGCGTTTATGATAAAGTAATGAACACCCAACCCAACTTCGAACTTCACTGAGGAGGTAAGTTTTAAACTTCACTGAGGAGGACGAATAGCTTCTTCACGAAAATCGGAAATCGATAAAGACGAGCTGCTGAAGCCAAGTACGGTCCCAATGGCACTGGAAAAGGAAGTTGAGGACCTAATACCTTTAACCAGAAATGTAAAGTATAATTCTTGATGAGCGCGTGAGTTAATTAACACAAGCTATGGAAGCAAGGAATATGCACTATACAAAAAATCACAAAAAGCTTGTAAGAAAGCTATATACGTATCCAAATACTGCAAGACAAAAAGGGGTATAAAAGATACTGCAAGACTAATTAAGAAACTATTTGGTACAGCGACTCTGACTGTATTATCCGGAAACCTCCGAGAGAACTCGAGACCTGGTGAAATCACAACTGAAGGCGCTCCAACACAAACGAAAGACAACATCGCTTTTGAAAGAATCCAATGAGCGAGGGCGATCGACTCATTTGACAAATATAAAAGTCAAAAGTCGGATGGCATAATACCGGCAATGTTACAAAAGACTAAGAAGAGTATAAGCAAAGCCATCTACGAGGCTTGAGTGTGACGCACATACCGCTCCCGGTGGAGGGAAGCCAAAGTAATATTTATACCAACGCCAGGCAGAAATGGGCATATCCTAGTTAAGGATTATAGTTTCTATTAGCATAACCTCCATACTCTTGCAAACAATGGAATGGTTGGCCACATCTGGGATACACCTATCGTATGAGCATAACGCATACTGGAAAGTACATTAAACCGAGACTGCATTGCACAGATAGCTTAGACAAATAGATAGTGGAAATTAAAAAGGAGCGGCATAGGGGCTGGGGTCTATGCTAAGCGCTGGGAAACTGAAACGTCCTTCACTCTATTATACTCGGCTAAGGTATTTCAGGATGAGGTGCTCGCCATATTGGAGGTAGACTCTCGCTACAGCGGGATAAACGAACTGATACCCAACAGCAAGAGGGATTTTAGAAGGATCACTGAAGATATACTATAGACAAACAGAGGTTATGGATCAAAAGGGAGCACGACTCTACCTAAAGGCAATGGGTACCATATATGGAAACACACAACACACATCTTAGTTTTGTGCAGATTTTTTTTAATATTCTATATAATACTTCTATATTCAATATAGAACACAAAAGCTGATTACAGAAAAGTGTTAAATTACATTGAGCTTAATTTTGCATTGTGTATTTAAACATTAAAAGGGATATTATTCATTTATTAGGTTTATCTACCGACACCAAATATTTAAGCATGTATCTCGTAAACGATGTTTACAATTTGTTTCAAAAGTGGTGCTATTCTTTTCTATTATTTTTTTCTAAATTCTGAAATTGGTTAAATATTTCAAATTTTCTTCTAATATATGTAAGTTTTTAATAATAAAAAAAAGGTTTTCAGCTCCTTCCGATACATTACAAGTTTCGGAGGTATGGCTTACAAACTTTAATACGATGTAAAAATATTTTTGTCATATGTATGATTGGTCATTAGTCTGTTTATAACAATAGTGCTTTTTGCATTCCATTTTAAATAGTGATGCGATGTTTTTTTTTTTTTTTTAAGTGATATATTTTAATAGTGTTGAACCTCTATCAATACATTTAATTATATAGTCAATTCCAATTATCCCTAATTTTATTATGAATTTCCCTAAGTTCCTCTTTAATACTAAAACTTACCCATATAACAACTCCCATGTTTATAGCTATTTTCGCTAACCAATCCTTTTTCATTAATCTCTAGATTTTCTTATTCTGATTCTTCTATAATATCGTGAATTGCCTTAACTATTAACTAAACTTACCACCACATCACATATTATCAGAGTCTTCTTATATTTCCCATTTTGATAATATCACATGCTAACTTTATACCAAACAAAACTTTTACCTTCAACAATTCCTTAACAGTAAGCCATAGCCATTTCGCCCTAAAGCCGGTGGCATATTAAAATTAATTACTCTCCCCAAGAAAGTAGTTTGTTCGTATGTCTATCATTTACTTGATCTTTTTTTATTCACATTGAAGAGTAACGGTGACAAAAAGGATCCCTGAGGAATCGCACCATGTACCACTTGAGATGCATCTCCTACCTTAAGAACCCTTTTTGACATGAAACTTAAGATCTAAATAGTTAACAAAAGTCATTGAAAAGTTTCCACTTTCCAAAATAATTTTTTAAAAATTTAAATTTACGCATTATTTAGTTTAAAATAAATACTACTGCTCTTTTTTGTTTTACCCTCATTGCTACCGTGTTTATCAATTCATTTATGCACATGGCCGCAGAATTGTTTTTTTTTTTTGTAAGCATATGACCTCTAAGGGAGTACATTATTTGTGCAAGTCTGACTTTAATAATGCTATTTACTGTTTTTGCCAGGACAGATATAAGAGGGATTTGTCTAAAGTTTTTAAAGTTCGGACAATCACAAGTTTTTACATTGGCATTATAGAAATAAACTAATTCTTCTCTAACACCAGAGTTTAAGACATACGTGTCTGCCTAACCCTCCTGCAGCTTTTTTACCCTAAGCTAACACGAAATCAATGTCATTTTGACTAAAATTCGGATTAGGATTATCTTTTTATCCCTCAAACCTTCGTCAAATTATTCAATTTTTATTCAATTCATGTGAAAAATTTCCTCTCTCTCTTGCTCGCTCACAATTTGTAATATTTGTAATAATTGTAATATTTGCCTCTTTTGTATTAGAATTCACATTTAACTCAGTTATCCTTCTAGCATAGCTTGTCTTTATGTCGTTTTGACTGACTTTTTACACCTGTACAATAATTGTAAAAAAAGGGTTCCCTGACAGCTTTCTTTCGAGCTTCAATGACATCCTCAAGAATCCTCAAACTTCCATCCGACCAAAATTTTTCGAGTTTGATCTTCCTTTATTTTTTAAGTTGCAGCTTTTATTTCTTTGTTTACGTCCTTAGTCAGAGTTTCAATGACCCTACTACTACTCAAAATGAGCTATTTTTTTTAAACTTACATCCTGTAAGAAAAATTCTAGGTAATTTTTAATCGATTTTTTTTTTGCAAGTAAGATATGTTTATACAAAGTCAAAAAAAAAAAATCAAAAAAATCCAAAATCAAAACAATGAAAAATTGTTTGCCAAAACCGGAGGACTTAGCCAGTTTATGCCAACCAGCCAAATTTAAATTGTAAGGATAAGAACAACTCTAAACCAACAATACAGTGTCTACAATCTTTATAAGCTAGTTTAGGCCTTACTTCTAAGTATACGGCTTGCTGTTGACGTCCAAGCTGCAGTACCGGCTAACTCACCTGACGCCGAAACGTGTGTTTTTCCTTCTCCAGGATCTTATCAATCTCTTTAGACTTATACCGTTGCTCGATTTCCTCAGGTGTACTGCGTAATCGTACCAGATAGGTGAGAAAGTTGCCGCAGCTTCTTAGACAGGAAAAGCGTGAAGTCTGTAAACGACTTCCTTGGCGACGCAAGCGGTCCGCTCCATCCAATATTAATCCGGCAGCTGTTGCTTCATCTGGACCTGTTTCCCCCCGCGTCTGATGCCCTTCCATAAGATGGGTCAGAGTTCCCGTTCGATTGTCGCGGTTGTTGCTATTGTCGCAGCCACTGGTGCTTATGTCGGTAATATTGATGCCTTCGTCGCCATGCATTAACGTGGTCAATGTGATTCTGGACATCACTGACTACCCCAAGGCCTGACGTGCGCACTTTCTACAGACTCACACACACCGACACGCTTTACTGTCGCACACACTGTAAAACAAGCTGCAGCTATGGGCTATTGTTATTGACAATACCAGTAGTACCAGTAGTAGTTGTCCTTCTGGCTTTCAGCCTGCTTAGCATTTGCCAAAATTACGGCCTACAAAGCGTAGAAGGTTTATTGTATTTGTCGCAATGTCGCCATTTCCAACCCGCTGCCGCATAATCTGCACTTGTTTTGTCGTATATCTGCATCGCAGCAGCAACCTTTACAAACATAACACACACGACTACAGCAAAAAAACATCAATAGATGTTGCTTCTGAAGAGTCGAGCGACAACATTTTAACCGAATTAACTAAATTAAAATCTTAAATTTGGCCAAAGTTTTGTAAATAAATTCGCACATTCAATAGTGCAGGCCAAATAATTATATTACTTATCGATAGTATTGATATGTACGTTTTTTCAAAAAGGAGTCCACATCGATATTTGGTTAGGCCCCGTTTCTACTAGGACTACATGTTGTAATTTTAGATTTTAGGAAAAAATAACTATTTTGAATAACAAACTAAAGTTTCCTGTGTTACTAATAATAAACATTTTAAGAACAAAATGAATAACGCTTAAACAAGTTTGCCATGGCTCCTCTTCCACTTAATGCACAATTTGTTTGTTGTTTGTATTTATTATTTATAATAATTTCCCAAAATGTCCCGAACTATTTATACATGTATGCTTTAATGTTTTTATTATAATTTGAGTGCACCTACCGAGCCACATATCACATGTGATAAACAAAATAAAAAAAAATTAAATGTGGGATGTGGAATGTGGAATACGAAATGTATGGACTGTAGAATTTGGAATAAGCTGATTTTCAACCCTGTGGAAACTCGATTTTAATCTGGATGTTCAAATATCGGAAATCTGTTATTCCCCTTAAATTACTTATGCACAATACTGGACACTAGAGGAACTCCTGCGGAACAGTGCGGGTAAGGTGCAGCAAACAGTATTATATTCTTACAGAACTTACCGAATTCGTCACATTCTAAGACAACGGTCGTGTTGTTATATGCGCTTTCGATTTACTGTTAAAATTTTATTATAACGGTCGGGGTTTCATAAAATCATATTTTTAATTAATAAAGTTCCCTTTTACTTTGCGAATGCATGCAGCTTTTCTGGGTTGTGCATAAATGTTATCTAACTTCAAAATAAAGTTTCAGCGTCCTCTGTTTGCTCTGCAGTTATTGTCATTTCTATTTAGGCTTTTTCGCTTTATGCGTCGACGAGCCATCAGATAAACGTTTCCTAAAGGCTAAAGACCACAGTGATTTTCTGGGGGAACAATGAGATTTAAAAAAATGCAATTCCAGCATCTTCCTGTCCTTATGATAATACTGTTTTGTTGTCTAATAGTTACACATGGATAATATAATATTTTTTATTTCTGTGAATTTTGCTGGAACAAAATATATCACATATCGGCTTGGTGGAACAGCCTTAAATATGAACATCACAAATGAATGCTGAAATTTTTTGAGAAAATTTGGCATTGCAAAATCATACAACACCATGTGTGTTGGATGGCGGGTTGTTTATGGTCTCTAGTGTGAATTGAATATTACGAGATATATCGTTGGTTGAAGAAACAATCGATGGTGACTCAGTTCTCTGCTCCATCGATACTATCGCCAATAGTGTTACAGCTTTTGTTTGAATTTGTTGTTATTAATTAAGTCAGCTCATAAAAATGTTGTTAGTGTCGGGAAAAGTGTCTGTACACCGTTTAGTAAGATTTCCGATGTATTTAAATTTTTTGAAAAGGTTTCCAGGTGATATTGAAATAGCCATAAGCATATAGTTCACAATCATTTTTTCGGATTGTACATGCCTGCTTATATTTTTACATAGTACAATAATTCATACGGATATATTTTATATGTATTTGGTTTTTAACGTCGCAATACATTTTATATAATATACATATGGACATATGCATACATAGTATTAATAAAGTCTTATTCTTACATACATATATAGCAATTCTACCCTTTCACATGAATGCATCAAGGCAAATATACGTCGCTGCCGCCGAAATACCTCTTCCTATCAACGTTGATGCTGCGGAGTCTAGCCGCTTCTCACCCCAGCGCACACGTGACCAAATGGCTACAGTGATCCTGGCACAGGCGCCTATCTCAACTATTGACATCACCGTGGACAACAGCTGGAATAGCGCAGTTTGTGGCACATTTGTTGAACAGGATCCCCATATGCAATCCTATGACTGTTTAGGGTCAATCAGCCTAAAGTCGGTTATGCAAAGTAATGTACCAACACCATTTGGAGGCCTAAACGAATTCACGCATTTGAACATGCCCGGCGGCCAGTGGTCACAGGAATATAAGTTTACATCTCAGAATATGCAGAACTCGCACTACAGAGCCCTTCGAAATAGTGCTCGAGCCGATTGGGTCACCTACGATCCTGATTTCACTATCAAAACTAGTGCCAAAGGTAAGAAACTTGGAATCTTTTGATTAAAGATTGTTAGGAGATACATACATGGTGGGTATATAAATAAATATTATTATAATATTCATTTTTAGATTCTTATTTATTTGGTTAATGGTTAAAAAATAATTGGCTGTTAACATTAAAACTTAATATTAATCTTAGTAAAAAATCTTTCCCTCGACCCAGTAGGAGAATTTTTGAACGATATGCTCCGTCTCACATCGGGTGGGTCAAGGTAAAGATTAACAGCTGGGGGGATAAATGCAACTTAACATTAGATACATTTACAGACAATGATTTTTCACTACATAGGATATCATATAATTCGTTATTATTCGTTCGGGAAAACATGATGCGAAACGGATTATGGGAATCAGTTTGATCTGCATATTTCCAGGAAGAGAGGTCGAAACTGTCTTGTAATTCTCAGAGGAACTGCGAACTTTATATTACCAAACAGTGAAGCAGAGTCGCCAAGGCCAATAATTAATTTATATAGAAATATGACACTATTACATGTTCGTCGGTCTTGCAAGAGCCGTAACCTGCTGGTATACGATGGCAGACGAAGATGGTGTTCCCAATTTAAACCCCTTAAGGCAAAAAGAAGAAATTGTTTCTGCACCGATTCGATGAGCTCTTGATACTTAACATACGGGGTGACCATAAGCAAGAATAATATTCAAGCAAGGGACGAACTAGCGAGATATAAAGAAGTTTGGTGGTATAGGGATCGTCGAATTCTTTGGCCCAACGTTTTATGAACGCTAAAACACCTCTTGCCTTCCCCACTGAAACACTTATGTCATCGAAAAAATTTAATTTATGATTAAAAAACACCAAGCTCAAATACAGTAGAAATACGCTCAATGATGTTTGGCCCAAGAAAATAATTTTAGACATTAAGATATATGTCGGTTAAACGACATGACACTGCATTTTGAATGATTTAAATTAAACCCGTTGATAACGCACTAAGATATCCTACGGTTTAAGTCGTTTCGCAATAAAACGTGAGATTGCTTGTTTTTAATGTGCACACAAATTTTAACATCGTCCGCTTACATTAATGGTAATGAATCTAATATTACAGAGGGTAGATCATTGATAAATAAACCAAAGAGAAATGGTCCCAAATGACTGCTTTGTGGAACCTGAAATGACGAAGACATTTTGAGAAAGAGAGTTATTAAATAATACTTTTTGGGTTCTGTTAGATAAGTACATTTTGATCCAGCTTACTAGAATATTAGGAAAACCAAGAAGAGTTAGCTTATTTAGCAGTAGATCATGGTTAACTGAATTAAACGCCTTACTAAAATCTGTGAAAACTACGTCAACTTTAGATCTTAGCTTAAAGCCATTCCTAATGAAAGATTAAATTCTAGGAGATTGGTAGTAATAGATCGGCGTTTCAAGAAACCGTGCTGAGATGGCGATATTAAAGAGTAACATTGATGTTGAAGCTGCGAGGTAATGATTAACTCGAGCAATTTGGGAATAGCGCAGAGCTTG
>VNJM01002700.1:116372-155408 GCA_008042475.1 Drosophila kanapiae | reverse complement strand
TGGTACTGCGCAGTTAAAATTAAACTTTTGCATAAAATTCCGGAAAATTGCGACATCGAACAAAATGGCAAGGAAATTTCTGTTGAGGAGCGAAAAATCATCGTAAAGCTTTTCTTGGAAGGAAAATCGTACAGGGAAATTGGTTCTCTAGTTGGTGGAGCCCACTTCACTATCCAAAAAATTATTAATAATTACATCTCGACGGGCAGTATACTATCAAAGTTCCGGTTTAGCCGACCGCCTATGCTAACTAACCGCGACCAGAATACAATTATTAACTCTATTCGGCATAATCCCAGGACGACGGCTCACCAGATACAACTAGAGGAACCAGGCACAGATACAGGAAAGATATTCCGAAACTGTTTCCGACGATAATGTACGCTTTGTCATAATATTTGCCAATGACCGTAGTAGAGTCGCCCGCAAAAAAATTTTCATTTTTGAAGTCAACCAGCAAAAGCGCATATATGTTGAGCATTTGTGGGATCTCCATGAGCGAAAGCTCAAAAATCACCCAATAACATCAAAAAAATGCTCAAGGATGTAATTTTAGAGGAATGGGGCAAAATTACTGCCGAGGAGATGAAAAATGTGGTAGATTCTATGCCTAGACGCCTTGCGGATGTTTTTCAAAGAAAAGGGTACCCTACTCATTTTTAAAACAAGTCTAGTTCAAAGATAAGACGAGATTTCATAAGCTGTACGCAGACTTTTGCGGATACATATTTTCGTAGTGTTAAGTTTAAAATTAAAAATAAAATATAAGGCATGTTTGCTTAATTCTAAAAAAAATACGTTATTAAAGACAATTAATTATAGTTATGGTTAGAAAAAAGAATTGGTTAAATATATGTATAAATAGCCGAACGATTTGAATTTAAAATTTGATTTTGATTTTTTTTTTGGGGTGTACGCAGAGTTATGCGGCTGAGTGTACATATGCATGTATGTATATATATATATGCATGTATGTATATATATAATGTATTAATAATACATATAGTACATATGGATGTACATATAATAAAAACTAAGTTAAAATTTTAAGTTTTCGAGTCATGTATATACATATGTATGTATGTACATTATTGCCGCCTATGCCAGTCATTGGTTTTTAAGTGACATATGTATGTACATACATACACATGCATGTATCTATGTACATATGTAGATGTATGTATGTATGTATGTACGCATCCCGTAAATGTTACCGTTCTTTCTACCCATTTCCACTACCCCCCCCGCGATTTGCACTTTTGCAAATAGCGACAGTTAAGTTTATTTACTTGGTAACGGTAACTTTGGACCACGAGCAGCAGGCGCCTTTATTTTGGCCCGAAATGCCCTCCTTGACGTCGTCGTTGTCGATTGCCACGCAACTGGATTCGGAGCCTCTGGAGTTATTTATATTTCCGTATTCCATTCCCAATATACATACACATACAATCGGTTGGCTACAGGAATTTCCACGAGGGAAAATTGGATTGTTTCTGAATCTCTAGGACCGTGTGTGGTGACGCCTTGAATGGTTTTCCAATTGGACCGGACGACAGCTGCTGGTAAATTGATGAAGGTAGTAGGACCGGGAACTGCACTAACTGGCGGCCATGGACAGCGGTAGAGCGTGAAATTAGCTTAAGTGTTTGTCGCCTCGACCAGGTCACAGAAAAAGGAGGAGGAGAAGGAGTCCAGGGCAGGAGGAGTACCCCGTAAGTCCTGGGCTACAAGTGCAAGGGCTACAACATCCTTGCACGTGTGCTCAACTAGCTTCTTGACTGTCTGTAATCCAACGGATGCGGATGCGGCTGCGGATACGGATGCGGACTGCACCATGTGATAAATTGCACCCCAGAGGGTTGCCATAAAAATCATCGCTTCCGCCAAGGGGTGATGGGCGATGGTGCTCGAGGGAGAGATGGGCGAGAGCTGAAGGGTATCTGTATCTACTCCGGAATCCGAACACAATGCCTGCCCATCCATCTGGGCCCATCCAAGTGTCGTAATCCGCATGGCATTGTGTAGTTTCGGTGTCCGCTTAAACGCCTCCACTTGGTTGCTAATTGAGTTTAAAATCAATTTGTATTTTACGCCGGAATCTGTGAGTGTGTGGAAAAGGGAACTTCCCGGAAAGCCGCGCCACCCATGGCCTCTCCTCCACCGGAAAATGATGTTGTGTAATTGCCGTGCAAATTTAATTACAGTGACTACACCATCATCCATTGTGGTGACCAGACACGCGTTGCGAACGTGTGCCGCGCACTCCGCTCTCGCCCGGTCGGTCACTCCCCCACCAGGGCCAGCCGCCACCCACAAGGCGGCCTACTCCTCCCCCGATCGATCAAGGTCTCAATCAAGTGCTGACAACCCGGCCAGCGCCAAGACAGTATCAAGTTACCAACGCCCTGGTTCCGCTGCGGCTGCCAATTTGCATTTGTTGATTGAAATTCGGGTCCGTGGGAATCTGGAGTTTTGGAAAGTTTTTCAAAGTTGTTCGAGACTTGCAAGCTTCAAGAACAACTTGTATTAGGGTGTTATATGTATTTCAAACAAGGTTGAACATCTGAAAAGCCGAACAAGCCCCTTACCAGTCGATACAAGCCATGTCTGTTTGTTTCTAAATCTCATCTATGTATATCTAAATCTCACAGACTATAACATTCCCAAAGGCAGCAGGCAAATTAAGTTAATTGATGTTTCTTACTTCTTCAAGAGTAGTCTTTTTACAGTTTATTTCCGAGTTGCTTGCTTACTGAAAACCTATTGAATTCATTCTAAAAAAAAACATATAACATTCATGCAATTGTTTGTTTTAAACATATACAAATTTCACCTAAACATTTGATGTACATTTTTTATAATTGCCTAATATTAAGGTTTTATTACTTGAATAACACGAATTAGGTGGTTTCTTTATTCTTATAAGCACTATATTTGTAAATAATATTGCATTCATCATATCATTTTAAAAATGATCACTTTATCAATGCAGCTAAGATCTTTAAAGTCTTTCCATTAATTTAAAGTTATTGTTTAATTATATTCATTATATTTATAGTGAGTTGGTTAGCTTAAGGGAAAGTTGGCATTTCTTAATATTAAAATTCCATTCAACTGCCTGATTGTTAAATCGTATAAAATTGTAAAAGTGTTGAATCAATTCTGCATTTTCAACAATGAAAGACTGATTGCTGGGCAGCTACAGCTATATACCTGCTTTCTATGGGATAAGTCCCCCTGATAAATGAGCCCAGCCCAGGCTTTACAGATCAGGGATTGTCCGGTTTTTTAACGCGCCTCTTCTGGCTTTAACTTTCAAAGGGCAAACACAAACACAAACAAGGCATTAAGTGGCATTAGACAAATGCGTTTCTACACATGTTCCGGGACAGAGATTACGCCGTGTAACTGGCTCCCTTTCCGGGGTTGGTTTCTCCTCCTCTCTCAAGTTAGTGTTTCGGGGTGTCCTTTTTTTTTATCAATTGGCTTGTTTGAACGGGCACCATAAATAAGGGAATTACTCGAGACGCGCTGGGAGAGTTTTCCTAACAGGTGTCTATCGAGTCTCCTGGTTAATCTCTTAACCCAGGCTAACCCCTCGGCCTCCCATCGGATTCCTTGCAGTTTGAGGGCGTTTGAGCGATTGACAGTTGGCTCCACATGAGCGTCAAGGTCGTTTCAGCCCAGAATGGACACCTGCTGCCCGGAGGAAACAGAGTGATACGCCAATGTCCCTTTAATTATAAATAAATTTGCTTCTTAATCTATCTAAAATAGTATTATGAATGTTGTGGATTGTTTGGTTTAATTTTAATTATTAGTTAATAAAGAATATCATTTCAGTCTGTAGGGATCCCTGCATGAGCGGATTCCACTAGTTCGCCGGATTTCCGCTGGATGGGCGGAAAAACTAGAGGACGATAAATCTTACGTGTTAATATTTTAAGGTAAGTTGGCTTGAGGCTTCTATTGTCCAAAAATTTAAGTTAATAACCATTTGGAAAGAAGGTTACCAATATACAATATTCATCCGAACGCTCATTAGTCATCGCTTATAATAGATCAAATCAGTTTAATAATATCATCGCCTTTAAAATGTTTCATACAAGCATCACCTAAATATATTTAATTATCCATTTCACCGAGGGACAGATATCTTTGTATCGTATTTTGGAAATAATATTTCATACCACATAACGGAAATCTGTATACTAATTCCATAAATTGTAATTTTAGTTTTAATTCAATGTCATCTTATATTTATCTTCACAAGCCCACTTATTGGCTAAGCGTAATGATAATGTCAGAGTAAAGGTGTAGTTATGTTTTATTTGAACTTTATATGTAGTGGAAGTTGCAAAGTACTGGATGGAGCATGAACAAATATAGTTCAAGTGTTATCGTCTTACTACGTTTTTGTGTACAGATTAAGGTATCCCCAACTGATAAAATAACTATTTAAGATTATGACTAACTGGAACCGATAGAATAACTGTTAAAGGCTTGGTATATGCTTTATTTATTCTTTTATTTTTGTTCATTAGTTCAGGAGCTCTTACTTTTCAGTTGATTATCTATGTTTTAGAGAATCTTTGAATTCTTAAGACAGTTTATTAAATGTGGAGTTAAGGTACAAGTTTGTTAGCTCTCCGTTGGTGTTTAGTAAATTAGGAACTGAGCATTGTGCAGCTTAAAACTTAAGTCTGAACAAATCTGTAAATCTGTAAAACCCATCTGTACATATGCATAACTCATTCTCATCGGCATCTCATCTTCATCTCCGTGTCCATCTTGATCTCCGTTCCTTGCAACCCTGTTAATGTAAAATGAAAGACATACCTCAACACATTGAACAATGTCGCAAGCAGCCAATCCGGACCTCACCTACACCCCGGGTGATTTGACGGAGCCCCAGTTCCGGCTGCCAACGCATCAGCAGCTGCTGGACCTGAACCGGAATCCGCCCGAGCCTGTGCCTCTAAGTCGCCGCACCTTGGACTACAGGGAAACGCAGCCGATCAAGTACAGGGAGCAGCAGCTGGGCTCGGCGGCAGGTCGCCAATTTCCCGCCTTGGCAGCTGCCCAAAATCGCTACTCGGATCATCTGGAGCGGAGCAGCGAACTCAGCCTGACGGCCTTCGATCCCGGCAAGGATCTCGTCTCCCTGCCCACGGTGACAGTGACGCCCGGCCGCAGCTACGACTCGGATCCAGATCTGATCAAGAAGATGCCGCTACACTCGATCACGGAGAAGCCCAACGAGCGTTGTCCGTCGCCGGTGGTGCCGGCCTATGCCAACTTCGAGCTGGCCAAGCGGATGCACCAGGACAATTTGGACCACCAGCCGCTACCGGACTGCGTGGCTGACCTGGCCTTTAGGCGGGCGCAGATCTCTGGTGGCCATGCAGGCCTCTCGCTGGACATTGATCCGATTGCCACGGGCGTGGGAGTAAAGACGCACAACGCCGGCCCGACGCACTGCACCAAGATGAAGGTGTTCCGGCCCAAGACCGGCGGCGGCATAGTGCCAAAAGCCCTGGGTGGCGGCGATCCGTTCCGGGGCGTAGGCTCGGCGCCGGCCAAGAAAATGGGTCCCATGGACCTGGCCATTTGCTGGGACTTCAAGCCGGCGAACCCGTCGGACGAGCCGCGCCTGACCCGGCACATTGACGGCTCCAACGACTCCGCCGGCCCGGCGGTCTTCACCTGTGTGAAGACACCACGCGAGGAGCAGTCCGCGGATCTGGGCAGATCGGCTGGTGTCTTTACCAGCACGCTAGGTGAGGCGGACTTCTTCGACAAGGACATCCTGCGGCGACGAACGGACTTCGGCGGAGCCCGGCTGGACCGCGAGGATCCGTGTGCCTGCGACTACTCGCCGCCCGCCCGCCAAAGGGCACGGAGTGTGTCTCGGGACTCGAGTGCCTCGCACTGCCGCCGGCCAGGATTGGGTTCCGGCGGCGGTGGAGTGAGCTTTGGGAATTTGGCGGAGCTGCCCGGACGGGGCATGCCCGACCGCCTGGCCAAGCAGTATCAATCGTCGCCTTTGCTGGGCGACAAGACCTACCAAGCGCTGCGGGAGAAGTATTTGGGTCCGGACTCAGCCCAGGAGTGCCATCCGATGGACTGCAGGCCCTCGGGCGGACCACCTTGCAAGCGGAGTGCGCTGCTCCGACGTCCGGCACGCCGTCTCTGCCACAAGGTGGCTCCCGCTCCGCGCTGTTGTCCCCCGGCCTTTGACCACGGACACACTCACTGCCTGTCTAGCAAGGCAGCCTTTCGGGCCGGCGTGCCCAAGCACAATGCCTCCGGGGATTTTGTGGGAGTGGAGCCGTCCTGCGGCAGCGGCGTGGGACCAAGGGTCCTGGTGGTGCCACGACCTCGGCAGCCGTATTCCAAGAAGAACTACGACATCGACACGCTGGTGCCGCCGTTCCAGAGTCAGGCTGGCGGAGCCGGACAGGGCGGCTATCCGGAGCATTGGCGCCTGGCCAGTGTTTACCAGCATGCCTACAAGCCGCTGGATCAGCGAAGGCGACCACTCCTTCAAACTGTCTACAAGTAGTACCCCTGGACACTCATAACACCAAGCATACAGAAGGTATAAATCACTTTTCGGGGAAATCCTTGTCAATTTACAGTTGTCCGTCAGCGTTGTCCGCTTAAGCGAATAGCTTAACAAAAACTGTCCACCCAAAAAAATTTAGGTTAAAATAATAAACAGCTTGTGCGCAATTAAAAGATTTCGATCTATTATAGAAAATGAGCATTGCAACTTATTACGAGTTCACTGTCCGCCAAGATTAGTTCCTTACGTAAATCCCTTGCTAATTTGCAATCAAAATTTGATTTCCAATCAAAAATGATTCGTAGAGTTGTAATGCAAGGCATAAAGTGCTAAATATTACTTTTTTCTTTTTCAATAATTCAAAAACAAAATGCCGGATGTGTGGGTTTTTTTCGTAGGCCCTATTTTTCCATGGCCGGTCTTATAACGTCTGCAGTTTGTGTTGTAAAACAAATTCGATTTGATTTTTAATATCAACGGTTATCGATTTACCTTTTTTTTTCGATATATTGATTTTTTTTTGGTAACCAAACCCTTTGAAATTATCTGCAAAAATTTCATATCGATCGATTAAGATTTGTTCGAGTTGCGTTTTGCCAGCTGGAAAAAGTGGTTTCGATATAATAGTGTTTCCAGTTTACAAGCGCTCGGCATAATCCTCTGAGGCATTGCCTCAAAATGAAAATATTGATCCCTTTGCAGGATTTAAGTTATGAATATATTATTTGTAAGACCTAAAGCCAGAAGCTTTTGATCTTTAAAAATACGTACTTAGATAAGGAGCACAGAGAAAAAACTATCGAAATGTGTAAATCCAAGTACAGTCGCCGTCCGCTTCTTAGAGCGCTGTCTTTCTGGCTTTACGGTAAACATTTCCGCAGAGCTTGGGCAACCTCTAGGGACTGCCCGAGAAATAAAAGTCTTTTTATATTGTCTGTGTTTAGCTCTATATTCACGGCCTAGTTGTAGACATATTAGTGCACGCTTTAAAATAAATAATAAATTATTCCGCCAGAAGAATAACAATGGAATTGGTTTTTTAATCCGGGCTCAGCTGTCGGAGAAAATAAGTTTCAAATATATTAGTTCGACGGAGATAACTATTGAATTACCTTTTTCACATTCAAAAATAATGTTAACAGCTACAGCAACTATCAAGGGTTGCTTTTGGTATAGCTTTATGGGATGAGAATTAGCACTAAAACCGCACCGTGTCTACGGTTTCTACTCAGAAATAAAGGCACAAGCTCCACAAGGTACTATACACATATGTATGGATCTAACCAAGCATATCGGGTTAAAAAATTTTCAAAACGATCCAACAAATAGGTTTAAGGAATTCACCTATGTAGTTATCATTCATAAATTACCTTAAACTTTTGAGACTTTCAGCAGATTCTCAAATATGAAAATGCAAGGGTTTCCCCAAATTTCGGTCAATCGAAACTACACAAATATTCCTCCTTTATAATAATATTCCATATAGAGAGTTGGTGTGAAAAACAAATGTTATATTCAAAAAATACTATGACAAAATATATAAGAATAAAAATAAACGTGCAAACATCAAGTTCTTAACATCCAAAAACATTCTGTGATATACATTTTTAGAAAGTTGTTCGTAGAAAAAAATCTCTTACAGCTAAGTAAAAACTTTCCATCGGTGGAAAAAAAAAATTGACATGATAGAATCTGTTGATGGTTTCCTTTCGGTGTGCGCTGGTTTTGTGTGACAATCTTTGGGTGCATTTTTGTTGTTAAACTTAAGTAGGTGCTAAAATATCGATTAAGTGAGGAGTGCACGAAAAGCATAAACTTTAGTAAACTATGGACCATTTCGATAACTCCATCTAGTTAGTGTCTGTCGGACTTGCGTAGAAATCTCTATGTTCTTCATACAGAGGGCTCCTTAAATGTTGCGGCAGAGTTCTTTCAAGTACAAGAACTAAACCGAAAACACATTTTTGAAAACAAGTAAGTGTACTACTACTATTGGTTTATAAAACAAAACACACATATATGCAGGCTTTTTTTGCTCTGCTCGCCGATGGATAGATAATGTTGTCGGGCGCCAAGCTACCCAACCCTGCTTCATAGAGATTTCTGGCACTTTCAGACATTGAACTAATCTGAAATGAAGTAGTATTGCGCATAGATTACGGTTCCTTCACCTTTTATTTGGCAGTGGCGTAGGCATCTTGGCTCTTGTGGAACACATGGCGCAGCACGTCGCGCGTGGACCGCCGGATGCTGTTCCTTAGCGTGTGCTTCTTCTCGTTGGTCAGCTGCTCGATGGTCATGTACTCCGTTTGAGGCACACTTGAGCGCAGCTTCATCGTGCGCTCGCTGCTATCAATGATGGATATATCGGGCAGGCCGGGTTCCATCTCCGCCTCCGCCACCGCTGCCTTTTCGGGCCTCCGGCGCAGGCTGTGCCGGATGCTGCTCAGTATGTTGTGATGCTGGCTTGCAGAGTTCCGGATCTCTTCTGACACCTCGGTCGAGGTGTGATGCATCAGACGCCGTATGGACTTCCTTATTATGCCCTTCATACCTCCAGTGCTGGTGGTCTTCACCTCTCCGGACGTGACGGACTTGCTGGACCCCACTGAGTGGAGAGATTCCTTGCTGGCGGCTTTGGTGGGCACAGCTGCAGGCCTGTAAGCCCGAACAAAGCGTGCGGGAGCCTTGAAGTCCACCAGGTCATCGGGCTCTTCGTCGGAGTCGGAGGCGTAGGCAACATCGGCCTCCACCGGATCCACCTCCAGCTGCTTCTCTCCCTGTAGAACGTCCTCCATCGGCTCCAGGAACGCCTCCTGTTCCTTCGCTCTCTCGATGAACTTAACCCTCTCCTGCAGCTTTTCCTTGAGTTGTTCGTGCAGTTTCTCCTGCAGCTTCTCTCGCTCCAAATACCTCTCCCGCTCCAATAGCGTCTCCTTCTCTCCTAGCCTCTCCCTTTCTCGCTCCTGCTCCTTTTCCCGCTCTATCTCTTGTTCCTGCTCTATCAGGAGATTCTGTTGCTCCATTTGCCTCTGCAGCAACATCTTCCCTTCGTCTGGTTCATCCTCCAGCTGATCCACCTCTGGTGCCTCGCGAATCTCGGTTAGTGTGCATCGCCGGGTACAGGTCAGACGCCTCTCCATTTGGGACTCACCTGTTACTACCTGCTGCATCAATACCGCCTCGGAGTCAGTCCCCATCAGCAGCGACACCTTAGGCAGCTTCACTTCCAGGCTCTTCCTGACCACCTCCTGCTCCAGCACAACACCGTTCTTCCTCAGCTTGGCCTCGTTGATGCTGTTCTCCAGCTCTAGTTGATAGCGATCCAGCTCCTTGCCAATGTCTATGGTGGACTCCTCGCTAATGGCGCCCAGCGATCTCTTGGGCGTCGGGACTGGTGAGAACACAAGCTTCTCTGCCAGCAGCTTGCTGGGTGTCAGCTGGGCCAGTGAGATTCCATGGAAATCGATGCGACAGCCCACATTGGGAGCAAATGGCAGGCCGATCTTCAAGCTGGTTGGCTGCGGCTCCTCGGGTTCCCCCTTGGCCAGAGCAGGATTGGTGACGCCTGCCGGGTTGCAAGCGGTGGCCGAGGCTACACTCTGCCGGTGAATCTCGAAGGGATTGAGCGAAGACGGTGCATCACTGCCACGCAAATTCAGGGCCGGATTCACGAAGCCCTTGGAGGGCGTTGTGGCCACACGGACGACCTGGAAAAGGTTATGAGAGTGAAATGGTAAGAAAACAGTGTTGGACCAACAAAATTAGCCAAGACAAGAAATAGAGCTAACTTTGGGAGCCCGAAGCTTGTAAAGGTTGAAGGTTGATCAATCAATTGAATAGACCTTACTGAAGGTGTCGTCGGACTTAGATAAAACTTAAATCATTATTTTAAAGCGGTAAGTATCTAGTTATTGGCGATTATGTTGAAAAATATCAAACGATCGCTGCTATGCAAGTCCTCCAATTAAAAAAAAAAATGAAAATCGAAACTCAGATTTATAGTTTAACTTAATAAATAAATAAATTAATTAATTATATGTTTGTATTTATTTTAATTTCCTGATTGTTAATATGGGAGCTATATTACGGCCCGTTTCGACTAATGGGAATAGAAAGAAGACTATCTGAAAAGATAGATTCAGCTCAAAAACAGAGAGTCCTTCAATTAATAAATACATTTGGCTTTAATTAATATTTTATAATGTGAACATTAAATATCTTATGGTATTTTTAGAAAATCGGTCTGTGAAACTTATCTAACTTCATTTAACTGCATTCTACGATTAAAAAGAGGTATTCTTTGCATATATTGTGATATATTAGTAACTAATTTAACAACTTTTCGTTACTTAGGGCATCAGAAAAATATAGTTCAGATGTTTCTAATGCTGCCAGCATCAGTAGCTTAGCTAATTTATTGCGTTGCAAATTAGAGCAAAAAGCCAAGTTTTCGAATTTTTAAGGACTAACTCCCCTTACCTCGTAAGGATTGAACTGCCTTTCCGGCAGCTCTAAATTAAGTCCGGGATTCTCGAAGCAGGCTGGGTGCTGCTCACGCTTCTTTTTCTTCGGGGGCTGGCGCAGCACCTCAAAGGGATTCGTGGGCAGCTGTACATGCTGGTGCTGCTGCTGCTTCTCGGCCAGATCTGCTATGGACTTGACCTCCAGGCCGGGAAAGGGATTGTTATTCTCCTTGGCCAGACGGCGGCGGCCAATTAACTTTTTGGGCGTAGAACTGAAAGCGGCATTGGTGAAGCAGGACTCTGACGCCGCAACAGCGGCAGCTGCATCCTGTCGCACCTGCATGCCACTTTCCAGGGGTTGATCCGATGTCAGAGGCGGGGGAGCATTGCCATGAACGGCTGCCTCCCTTTTGCGCTTGCGCGGCGTCTCAATGAACGCTAAATCAGGTATGCTTTTGGTCTCCAACATGGTCTCTGGTTTCGACGGGCTTTGCTTTAGTTTTTTTCTCGTACAATGAACTCGGCACTGGGATAAGACAACGCAGCAGGCGACATTAATAAACAACGACAAAATCAATATGTTTGGCTGCGCGTCTATTTGAAAATACTGCTTCAGTGGTTACCCAACACTGAACGCGTACAAGTCAGAACAATGGTGCTGCCAGCTCTGCTATTTTCTGGCCAAATCTGGCTATTTTGCACAACCCGTAACTGGATCCTCTTATTTGGCTATTATATCGAATGCTTATACTATTAGCAAGAGCTATGCGATGCATAGAAGGGAAGATCCCCAATTTAAAGTCATAAAAGAAAATTTATTGACGGATTACATCAAGCTAAAATATTATTTAAGGATAACCGTGGTGGTTGAAGCTTATAACTTAATGAAGAAATATCAGGCGTTGCATAGCTACTACATAAATATACTTTTTTCTGCTAAGAAGTAAAGTAAAAATCTGGCTATTTTTTGCTATTTTGGTTGGCTTAAACTGCTACAAATTACAACCAACTGATGGCAACACTATTTGTGAAAGACATCGATATCGATAGCTAGTTTATATTTGACAACATACAATGGTATTTATAAATGAACAGTACAGTTACGGGGTTCTTTTTCACAATATGAAAACATTTCAAATCCATTTATGAATATCTAGTCTGCCGGGAATACCTCGCATAACAGTGAATAACGTAAAAAACATATATATTCCCCTTCAATAGACACAGTATATCGATACTCTCCGTCCATCTCTAAGTTTAGCGCGTCCTGTGTTGCCAACTAAAGGCAGCTCGTATTTACCAACACCGGCGCCGCCGCTGCTCAAAATTTCTCGCAACATTTGAAAATCCTAGAAATAAAACGAAGCTGCTGCGCAGAATATTAAGCTAATACCTCGATATAAGCTAGTGAATCCTTGAAATCTGAACGTGGCGTAGCACCCAACTTCGCTGAGATGTCCAGGCAGCGGAAAACAGTGAAGTCGTCGCGCATTCCTCCGCAGGCCCGGGAATACATTTCAGAAATGGCCGAGGATCGGGAACTGGAACGCTTCATGGCCTTGTCGTCGACAGCGAGCAGCGGAGCGAGTGGCAGTCTCCACACCTGTGCCGTGCGTCGGAATTTAACGACAGAGACTGACGCAGGCCGCAGCAGCGGCAATGGCTCCCGGCCTAGCTCTGGCCACCGAGGCCGCCGCTCCGGGACAAGATTGTGCCATCCAGCAATTGGAGCTGCATCAGCAGCAGCAGCAAAGGGGGTCTCTGCTCAGCCACCATCTCCCACTGTTAAGCAAAGTGAAAAAGCAATGAAAAGTCAAGAGAGCTTTCCCTCAACGGATAGCTACCGCATCATTCCGATTGTGCTGGTCGACGACCAAAGCAAGCCTCGTCCAGCCGCTGCCACGCAAACCATGTCTCTGTCCGTGGAGGACCTGCGCACACCCACAAAGCTGCCCGCGGAGATGCAGACGAAGAAGACCCAGACTCCGGAATCGGCTCTCAAGTCCCACAAGCGCCTGGAATGGGATCCAGCGGCCGACGTCGGCTATTACAAGCGTGCGGTGTCCACGAGTAATATCAGCACGCTCGAGCGGTCCGTGCTGGAGGAGTGCGGCTGGCGCCAGCCGGTGCAGCAGCGATCCGAGACGGATTTGGACAAACTGCAGCATGAGAAGAGCGAGCATAAGACTGACTCGCACATGCGGGAGAAGCCAACTGTTCCGCTAGCCTCAAGTACCATGGTGGGTCGACCGGTGGCATCCCCAGGCGCCTCAGTGAAAGTGGCCTTGCACATCAGTTCCAGGGAAGAGTTATCCAATAATAGTTCCAGGGGAGAGCCTCAAAACTCCAAGAGAGAAGCTGGGCCAAGCACCTCCAGTAGTGAGGCTTCACACTGCTGCTACAGGGGCAGCTCCCTGCAAGCTGATTCGAACTGCAGCTCCAGAAAGGGAACAACATCCCTGAGCAGCTCCCGTAAGAGGGAACTATTAGCTAGCTGCCCAACAGAAGCTCTGCACGGGCAGGTCAGTTCGGGCAGGGAATCGCTCATCAGTTCCAGACGCGAGTCGCTAGCTAGCAATCCCCAGACAGCGTCAAGGGTCAGCTCCAGAGCAGAGAGCTTTCACACCGGTTCTAGAATGGGCTCAGAAAGGAGTTCTATGCGGGAATCTCAAGCCACCTCACTCGGCAGCTCGGCGGCCAGTAGCTTTGATTACCACAGCAACTTGGCGGAGCAGGAGCTTAAGTCAATGCAGAAGCAACAGCAGAAGGAGCCGCAACGTAGTGAACAATGGGATCGGGCGAGCGATAAGCAGGAAAAGGAGCCAAGCAGGGCTGACCACCGGGAAAAGCATCAAAGGACGACGGAGCAGAGCGAAAGTGATCAGAAGAGCGCGGAGTTGCGGGGGAGGGAACAGAGCAGAGCGGATCAACAAAATAAGAAGCGCGAGCAAGAGCGGCAGATCACAGCCGCCCAATTCGAGAGAATCCTCGGCAGTCGCCGGCGCGAGAACAAGGAGAACCAGCTGCCACCAACGCAGCCAGCGGCACCTGAAGCTGGAGCTGGCCACAAGAGAGACCTTGACCTGGGCATCGATCTGCTCTGCTCTCTGGTGGAGGCGCGAAGTCTGAGCCAGGTTCAGAAAAAGAAGCTGGTGCGGGAGATAGCCAGGCGGATCTCCTGTCTAGATCTAACCGAGTCCAGCAGCACTGCGACGTCGAGCAGTCGAGGAAAGTATATAGCTCCAGTGCCTCTGCCTTTCCAGCACCAGGATTTGACCACGAACACATCGCTGGCCGGAACGCAAGTGGGCTCGTCGCCAAGGGAGCCTCCGCTAGACGTGGTGACTCTGCCCGTTCCTGCGCCGCGACAGCGCAACGCAGATGGTACTCCTTCGCCACTGCCCAGCAGCTCCTTCTCGCCCACCATCAGCTCAAGCAGTGCCTCCAAAGAGCTTATTACGCAGAAAGCCAACATACCGACAGGTGATGCTGCCTCCACGGATGCGGATGTGGATGCGGATGCTGAGCCGATGTCGGCGATAAGGGACGCTCTGAATCCCATGACGCAGAGTGAGATCGAGTACGAGGAGCGCATGAAGGAGGGCATGGACCCCGAGCGCAGGAGTCAGCTCAACTGGATCGAGGCGGAAATTAAGCGCCTGCAGTCGCTGAAGGGCTTTCTGGCGGATATTGACTCCAAGCTGCCCGACAGCTCCGTGCCCGTGGCATCAGACGGAGAACTGGTTATTTCCAGTGACGAACTGATACTGGTGGCGGCAGAAGGGCAGCAGGAAAAGGAGAAGGAGGAGTTGTCTTCAGCGGCCAGGCGAATAGCAAAAGTCGTGCAAACCGAGGACTTTGTCGAGATCGAAGAAAATCCAATTCCCAAGCCGCCAGTGCGTGTTGAATCGGTGCGCACGCCATCTTCCCGTCCAGCCTCTTCTCTGCAGGCACCAGCACCACCACTGCCGCCGCCCCATCGCTATCCGCGTACCAAAATGGCCACACCCATTCTTTTATCCCCGCATAGCTCCTCCAGCGGCAGTGTCAGCGGCGGGGGCGGACGCAGCGAGAGCGTTAGCTCCTTTGTCCAGCAAAGACACCGTCGTTTCCGCGAGCACTATCAGAACCAGCAGCAGCAAAAGCTGCTTCTCATCAAGCAGCAGCAATTGCAGCGGCTCCAGCAGCAACTGCACCAGCACAAGCACCATACTCGAGCGTTAGTCCATGGGGAGCAGCACATTCGTCGTGAGTCCCACTGCCCGGTAAGCTAAGAAAAGTCAATTTGTGCGACAAGGTGCATTCCTCCCAGAAGTTATACTTAAAACTAGATGCTATATGTTGAGATAAAGTTATATGCCAGTTACATTTTATATTATATTTAAATTTTATGTTTATATGTACATATATACATTTCTAAGAATTATTAAAATTTAGTTTAGTTTTAGATTAAGTGTGGTTTGGCTAGTAAGCCGATTTGTGTTAGTATCTAATTGCAAACAATAATTTAACTATTTACGTTTATGATTAATTCTGCGTCTATTGCTAGATTTGATTTTGAGGAATTTAAGTATAGCTTTAATATTTCGGTAGATAAAAAAAATATTTAATTTTATAGAAATAGCTTCCACCGACTTTAAATATTGGTTGAACATTTTGGGGTATTCCCTATACGACTTAATTTTGAAATATATCGCCGATATATTTAGTCGGATATGAAACGACGCGCAAAAGTCGGCAGCTACATTTTCTAACAGCTGATATTAAAGGTTCTGAGCTTTAGTAAACAGAGTTACTAGATCTTTTAATAGCTAATTACCTGTCCGAGCTGCTTTACTTTCAATCTTTTTCATACCAAGTCTACAAACTTGTAAGACTTGGTATACCCGATCTGGCGCTTCGCGTACGGGTCAAATCGGTGAATTTGTTCTGCCAAATAAACTTTTAATAATCATAGTTTGTAACTTAAATACCCTTCATTAGGCTTAGAACGGAAAGGAGTACTGAAACGGAGAAAGAATCAATTTAAAAACAAGCAATACGCATTTTATCATATTTGTGGAATCTTGGATAAATTTGTGGTATTTTCTGAGAATTACGACCCCAGCACATTAAGTTAATCAGTAGCAGATTTATAAAATCAGGGATCACTGCTAATCAGATTAAAAATCATGAGAACTATTAGTATTAAAAAAAGTTAAAATTGGGGAAATAAATAAATGTAGTTAAAAAGTAATTAAAATGTTGTTTAAAATGGAATTTGTAGTGACTATCAGTAGAAAATACCAATGGAAAATAAGATAATGAAATAAATTATAATGATAATAATTTTAAATGAAACTGTTCAGCCTGCAGTTTGATCCTTGCAACAAAATTCTACTTTTATAATCAGTCTAGATTAAACTAGCGTAGGCCCTTCTCTTTCGTGACTCAAGCCCTCTCTTTCTTTTTCGCAGATACACGCTGAGCAGCAGAGGGGACTGCCGCACAGGGAGGAGCAGGAGCACCGGGAACAGCAGCAATACATGCAGATGATGCAGTACGAGCAGACGGCGGCATCTGGCAGTGCCTATGCCACGCCGCACTCAAGTGCCAGTGGCTGCTACAGCTGTGCGGACAACGAGAGAGCTATCTATTACCAGGTGGTGAACTCGCCGGGAGCCAGTGCCAGCTACGTCCAAGCAGAACCAGAAGCGCCAGCTGGCAACGAAGAGGGATTGCCGAGACGGATTGCCACCAATTCGGCGTCCTCGATGACGTGCCCCAGCTCCGAGATGTCCATACACGTGGGCAGGGTTAATACCTGTGAGACGACTACGATTACGACTACCACGCATCAGTATGACGATGTGGTCGCCTGTCAGCGTAGAAAACGACGTGGCGGCGTTGGTGACGAGAGGATGGAGCGCCAGACCCTGCAAGTGCGTCCGCGCGGCATCGCCTATGTCATCCAGTTCACAACGTCGGGCGGAAACGATGATGTGGTCCCTGAAACGCGATCCCTGCAGGACCAACTGCAGCTGGCCCGTCCTGAGTTCTGTGCCAAGTCCAAGCAGCGCAAGGCCATCCTGAATCAAATGCAGATGATGCGCAATCTGCGCAGGCGGGAGATGGACGAACTGGTGGCGGAGCACGACTGCAGCTTGGAGACACTGGACAGGCGTCTGTTGCGTCTGCCACCGCCGGCAACCAGTGAGTGCGAATCGTCTTCCACTCAATCGTCACTCAATCATTCATTTACCTTTCATTCTTTCCAGCGCGACTGCGGGTCTTTACCACCAAGGAAATGAAGGCCATGACCACAAGGCACCGCCAGAGTTTGCCAGAAGTGTTGGACGCTGTTAATCGCGAGCTGGATATGCGCACGCGTCGCACCAACCGCCTAATGCGGGATATTTTTAACAAAGTAGGTGATGGTGACTGTGACTTTGTCTGACTGTGTACCTTTAAATTTAATTGCCTAATTTCGTGAAAATCCCTTCCGTCATTGCAGCGTATGCGAAGCCGTGTGAGCAGTGGACAAGTCTCGCTAAATCACAGCAAGACAATCATCTAGGAAAATATGCCAGGATACAAGCTGAAAAGGACTCTCCCAGTACAAAATTTTAAGAAGTTTTAAATTTAGAAAGTTAGATAGTTTTTTTTTTTAAGAAAGGTTGAATTTTAAAAGTAGTCGCAAAATAGGGTCAAGGATGTAAACTGGAAACTGATATGTTGCCATCTGGGTTGCTCATCTCTTGTTTATTTTTATTGCAAACGGAAACTCTGCTGGGCTTAGTTAACATAAGAAAATATGTTTTCAAACAGCAGAGAACATGATAAGTAGAGCAATCATTTTGAATTTAGTTTATAAAAATAACATGTGGCAAGCCTAGCCAAGTTAATATCAAACAGAACTAGCGTTTAACTAAATTTGTAATGATTTATATTCAATAAACGCAACCAAGATACCAAGATATGCTATGTTTTAATAGCGATAGTTTTGTTTTGAGTATGCATAAATTTTATTATATAATAATATTATATATTATGTAATGTTTTTTTTGATATATGTATGTATTTATGATCACCGTTTTGTATTTCCGTTTCGAGTGGGACGTAGTATTAATGTAATGGAACCAAGTGTGGGTGTTATTGATGGGTTGCAACGACCCAAATGGAAGCCAACAATATTGGCGAGACCCCAGGCATCCCCGGCTGACTTGCTACAGACGCAAGTCGCTTTCAGCTATTAGCTTCTTTAGGAAATCGCCAATATGCATTGTTCCCCATATATAGATCTCTTGGAATGTTATTTTATAACCTTTTCTGAAGGGGTCCTTGTTGCATGGTATACGTGTGTTTTGGGTGTTCTGTCAGCTACAGTTTTTGGCGGTGGCTGGTTCAAGACCTTCACGGACTTCAGAAAAGGCAATCGCCAAGGAATGAGCAAACATTGATATATATTCCATGCCTAACTGATTGCAGTTAGTGGAGCAACAAGAGTAAGACACTATAACATACTTCGAATATTAGTTTTTATTACTTTGCAGAATACGCCTACTTAATCCTATAGTTTAGCAGCTTCATATGTACATATGTATATGATGAAATAGTCAGATATTCACAATTTAAATAAGCATGTATAAAATTTAATTTAGATGTCTTTAAAAATAGGGGAAACGTGCCACTTTGTCATACTGCCATGATATAGTGTTCCGCTTTCGGATTTATATTTCAACATATATACTGCTTACAATAGAATTAAGACTGTGCTGAAAATTTCAGCCCGATAGCTCAAAGCCTGAGAGACTGGTTTGCATAGAAACCGAAAGACAGGAGAGACGAAAATGCCTAGATCTATTCGGAGGGTGTTGCTAATCATGAATTTAAGAAATTGTGTGATAACAATTTAGCACAATTTAGTTACTAGATTTGGCAAAATATACAAAAAATGTCATCTAGCCCCAAATCTAGCAATTTCTAATTTCTCCTTAGCAATTTTAGCAACTTTATTTCAAAACATATGTTATTTCTTATTTTTATGTGGTACGATCTATGGTTCTATCTATAAGAACTAAAGAGTTTGATCACCGCACTCTGCGGCCCACAATACATGCGGCAGGGAATTTTGAACTCCCAACCGCCACTTTATTTTATTTATCCTTTAGACTGTGAAAAAATGTGTTCAATAATTGACAAAATTATTTTGAATACAAAAAATTCTTCTTACAATTAGAAGGACGATAGGAAAGTGTGCGTTCAACCACGAGTGCCAAAAAAAGGTACACTTATGGTATAGGTATAAGTTCTTACAGTAGAAGCAAAAAGCCCAAACTCTCGGCCGAGTAGTTGCAGAAGGCAGAATGGGCAACAAATGTCATTCCCGACTACGGGATAGATAGACAGCCGAAAATCGTTGAGGAACGGTGGCTAAGAGGTCGAAGACCCAGCCATCGGTTTATTTTGCAGAGATGACCCGACACCGTATACTAATCGGGGTGATCGACAAGGGAAACCCTGAAGAAGGTCGAGGGCGAGATCTTTCTAAAGGGCCTAAAGCTCTTTGAGTCAAAGCCTGAACCTTCTCCGGCATATGTGGGAGCTGGCTGGTCAGTACCAGGGCAGCGTCAAAGTTGTGGCGCTACTACTTTACAACAAAGCGATTAGGCTGCTCGGCGAGGTTTGCCAATGGGCGAATCTAGTCGCACTTAACTGGAGCGAGATCCTTAGTAAGCCCTAAGCGAGGATCTGGATTACTTCAACTTTGAAGGAGCCGGAAAAAATATTACATCCAAACGTCGTGAAAAAGGGAGGAGCACGAATATTACACAAACCAAGCGGTGGTGGTCATAAATGAGGAATCGCTTGCTCTTTTGGCATCACGTCAAACAATTTGAAGGTTTATAGCAGCGACTCGAACTCCTCTGCACATCTTGGCATCAACTCAGCCGAGCAGGACATTGCAAACGAGCTGAAAGTTCCGAAGGATGGCTATTCCATAGCGGTTACTGCAGATAATCCTTCACCACAGTTATCCAGAGCAGGGTACTTAAATTTGTCAAAGCGACCGGGTGGAGCCTATGAATTGCCAATAAATAGGGAATAAAGATCACAAGGTATCACAGTGGATTTAAATACAGCCGTCTTAACGTATCCTAACCTAAGCTACGATTACACATTTTTCTGAAAATTACCCACATTAAAAATAAACATACACCATTTTTTCGGTTATAATAAAACGCTTTAACTATGATATTTACTAATTTCCACTCTGCGAAGCCAGAAGCTATCATTCAATAATCCGCCTTTTGGAACCTTATCACCTTATTTAAACGATTTTGTATTGGTTGAAAAATGCTCAATCATATTTCATATAAATTTCTCCATTTTCTTACTTGAAATTAATTTTGCAATGAAAAAACTTAAAGTATAAGTATATATTATTATAAGTATATATTATAAGTATATATATATAAGTATATAATAATATAATACTATAATAATATATAATACTATAAATACTATACTATACTATAAATACTATAAATAATATACAAGTGTGATCCTACGCTGAAGATTGTTTTAGAATCTTTATTGCCGGTGATGATCTCTACTTCCGAAAAGCTTTACTGGAATGAATACATCTCTATTTTTTTATTCAAAGGAAGTTTTATGACTTCCTGAACTTAGACAAAAATACTCACTTTAATAACATCCAAGGTTATAACGATCTCGAGCATACTTATTTAATATTTTATTATTATTATTTATTTAATATTTTTTCCAATCATCTTATTCCCCTCACTATAATTCGTCAACCTATCCGTATTCACTTTCCTTGTCAAATTCTATTTCTATGCCTTCAATTCAAAAAGAGGGTCTTTACCATTATCTAAAGGACATCAAGTCGTAAATTATTTTAACAGACATGAGCCTTTCAGCTGAAACATCAATGCTCATTTCAATTATTCGTGATGGCTTTAAAAGTAGTATCAAGCCAGAATTTATTTTTATTGACATAAGTAAGGCCTTTGGCTCTGTCAATAATTCTGTGCTTCCAATGAAGTTGGATTTGTTAGGTTTTCCCAATAAGCTCATAGACTGGCTATCTAACTATCTACTTAATTAAACGCAGCGAGTTTTGTTCAACAACCAAATTGTCTAAGGTTTTCTTCGTAACAACAGGGGTTCCCCAAGGAAGTACCCTGTCCTATTTGGCGTGTTCACAACGCACAAATTCTGGTGTTCGCTGATGCTTACCTCTTACATACTCCGTGTCACACTTGCTGCTTCAGGAGGACTTAAATGACCTCAATGTTTGGTGTAACGATAACTTATTATTCCTTAATAATTCAAAATGCAATTTCATGTCATTTTATCGTAGATAGGAACTAACGTGTTAGAAAGCGGTTATAAGGTTACCAATCCAGGAGTATTACTTTGCCACTACCTAAACTTTGCTGATCACATTACCTTAATAATAAATAAAGCAATAAATTAAGCGTTGGTCAAAGGAACATCAGGTACATCAAACTCTAATCAAATCAGTGCAAAAACAGTTTCTCTTGTTAGCTCTGCATGGGTTATTCTATTGGATATGAGGTCTTCCCTTGGTGTTCTGTTCCTTAATAAATTAATTAATGGTCAGATTGACTCGGCTAACCTTCTTAGCCGCTTATAGTTCTGCATTTTGGTCAGACCATCACAATATTTCCGGCATATATTTTTGGACATAAGAAGAACTAATTTTGAATGTCATGATCCCTTTCGCGTTCTATGCTTTCATTACAATGACATGTATCGTCTAATAACTTCTGAGTGTATTACCATTACCCAATTCTTAAATTTAATGCCAGCTTAATACTTGATTTAGATCTTAGTCGTATTATTATTGTATTCTTAAAATGCATTAAGTTATAAATATTGGCAAATATTTGCTAAGTCGTAATAAAGAAAATGAAAAAACAGAGAAAAGGAAACGACCCAATATTTGTTTAAATAAGTACATATATTTATGTGTTGAAAATGAACTTTCTTAGTTATTAAGCATTTTTGGGAAATTATTAAATTTTTTAGCTACCTAGCGCAATCGTAGCACAATCCTCACTGACGAGGCCAACTGTATTTTCAGCCAAAACGCGTCTGGGTAAACCTTGCTATATAAAAAAGATCATTGTGGTAAATTGGCATTTCTCCATGGATTTATTAGGCGAAGATCAACAACAACCAATCTTTTGGAGCTCACTTCATTTGTAAAAAGATGTAATTGATACTGATTTCAGTAAAGCATTTGACTCCGTTAATCACTCCTGTTAGGAAACTGTTAGGAAACTCGATTTAATGGGTTACCGGTTGAGCTTCTTAATTGCAAGTTAACTGATTGGCAGGACGCAGAAAGTCATCTTTAAAAACAACTTATCCACTGTTCTCCTGGTTACATCTGGGGTCCCGCAAGGGAGCCATTCGGGTTCCTTATTGTTTACATTATTTATTAATGACCTGCCCTAAGTTTTGGCTAACTGTAGAGTGCTCATGTAAGCAGATGACGTTGAGCTTTGTGTGCAGTATAAAGACAGCTCTTGCCAGTCGGATTTACAAACAGATCTCAATAATTTCCAAACATGGTGCCATGTTAATATATTAAACTTAAATCGCTCTAAGTGCGGGCTAATGACATTCTCTCGTGTCACTCCCATGCTTGCGACTTATAGGCTAAAAGGGCTGCTCTTTGGAAAGAATCACTCTGGTCGATGATTTTGGCGTCCGCCTGGATCCAAAACATGACTTTATAGATAATATTTTGTGCATGGTGAATAAAGCCAGAAGTGTGCTTGGATTTCTTAAGCGGTGGTCGAAGGAATTCGATGACCCTTATGTTACAAAAATGTTATATACTTCATTAGTTTGCCCTATCTTAGAGTTTGGAATCCACAATATGGTGTCCATAGAAAACGCATCGAATCAGTTCAAAATAACTTTTTACTTTTCGCTCTACGCGGTTTTAACTGGGATTTAGACCGAAGGTTACCCTCTTATACAATAGACTCCTGCTAAATACCGTACCATCCTTAGTCAACCGTAGAACTATGCTTGGTATTACCTTCATCTATAACTTAATCCGTGGTAACGTGGAGAGTTCTGACCTTACTACTGGAACACTTACTACTGACACTTACTAGTGGAAATATTAGATCCTATTTACCTTTAGTGTTGCGCCACTGTAGATCATCTTATGAAATGCATGAACCCTTTAGCGTCTTATGTGCTAATTATAATGATATGTACCCAATAACCTTAAACGTAGACAGTCATCCCAAGCTAAAAACTTTAAGCTTAACTAACATAGTACGTATGCAACCAAACATTCAGGCAGCACGCAGTACCTCGCAAACTTTATCTATACTTCTATCGCGCCTACTAACACCTAACCCTAACAAGCACGTGCTTGGTGTCGAAAGGGCCACTTCAGTGTACTCACCGTAGTGCATCAACGTCCAAGATATTTAGCAGCCAAGATAGGGTGCTAAACTACCTAAGGCAATGAGTCCTTTTTTCCGCAAAGAGTGCTTATGCTTTTTGTGGACTTCCAGGATGTGTAAACCGTTCACCAAAAACATCGTAATCTAGGTTGCAACAATCACCAAAGTCCACGTAAATAGGGACGAGAATTAAACTAAATTTTCCACACGGCTTTCTCTTTCGTAAATGCATAGGACCATAGGAAACTTGTAACTATACGTCGAAAGCTCCGTCATCGCCAATAACAAACAAACTAACTATTCATCAAAATACATACATACATCATATAGCCAAGCACGATCTTTATCACCAGCCAGAAGCTTAACTAGTTTTAAAGCTGTACATAAACGCGTACATCTTTGCATATTAAGGAAATAACTCGAAATATTAAGGAAAAAACTATAAAATTGTAAACAACACAACAATGGACAACAATAGCATAGCAACATTGAACTTACCGCTTAACTGTTCAACAATTCAGGAATTAGATGGATCTGACAGAAATCAACTACCAGACTTTCTATTTCAACTGGATCAAGTGACTGGAGCTCTTACTTCATTACTTACTTGGACGAATCTCAAAGAAGTTAATTTTTAGTTATATGAACGGACAATTTGTGGGATTAGTTAGACCGATTCTTCATAGGTATGAGAGTATAAAAATATTCATCAAACTTAAGGATATATAAATTAAATATTTTGGTGAAAAGGAGAGTAGCTATGATCTGATGGATATGTTGAAGCTGTGCAGAGTGGAGTCAACAATAGAACAGTACTACCCGTACAGATAAAATTAACGAAATTTGTAATAGGCTACATTATCGAATTCAACAAAACATGGATATTTCGTAAAACACATTTGGCGTCAACAGAATCGCCCTAGGCGTCCTTGAAGATAATTAATTAGAACCCACAAAGCTAATTATTTTCACCAAAAATCCACCTCAGCTTAGCAGCCATTGCCATAACGATAAGGATTCTATTTTAATCAACCCAGAGTGACAGGTAGAAGACCGAAGCTTCCAAAGTCATCGAAGTCTGTGGTATATAAGGCTTTCATCAGGCCAATCTGGACTATGGGAATCTTTCTTATTTAATGATTGTCCACGATGGACAATTTAAAATTAAAACACACCACGATATAACAAAAAGACTAATAATTAAAATAACAATAAAAGTCATAATCCTAATGCCTAAGAATATACATACTCAAAAGAAGCGAAAAAAAAAATATTAAGGAGGGGCTTTAAAAAAACAGATAAATCGCATTAAAAGTAATCCGTCGATCGATTTGAAAGTTAAGGGCGATTCTAAGAAGGAGGAATCCTTAAACGAAAATTGAAGCCCAGAATCTATGAATATTGAAAACAAAGACATTGTTTCATAGAATGTGAAAACTAGCTGAAAAATCGGGGGAACAAGACGCCGATTACTCCGACGATTTATTACAACTATTTTTATAAGAGATAGAAGGTGTGGCAAACTGTTCTGACTCTGACGAACATAATTTTATAAAAATATCTGAAAACAGTCATATATAAATTTGAAATAGATATAAGAACCATTCAAATAAAAGTATTTATTTCAAACTAGTGGTAATCACAAACATGTATTAAATATAATGCAAGAAACGCTTCCAGAAAATGATGTGGTTATAGTCTATTGTGAAAACGTTCAGATAAACCCTGTATTTGAAGAAATTTATAAGAAATAATTTGCTAATAATAAAATTCTTATTGTACTTTCATCTTGTATCCTTTTAAATTATATAACTATAAAAATAATCATTCAGTGTTTGCAGAAATAAAGCTTTTATACTACTATCCGAATTTACGAGGACAAATTCATTAATTTATGAATTATTGTAAATTTTTGTTATAACAACACCATACATTCTAGGATCAATAAGACACTAATCGATTTAGAAAATAATATACTTATTAGCCAAGATAGGATATTACAACTCTCAGAAAATATAGAATGTAACAAACACAAACTGTATTCGCAAAACCAAAATACCAAAAAATCAAAGGTTTCAGACGATTTCAGACTTATTTGGAATTCAATGATATAAAAATAAAATAAATTGCGCACTTAGCCGCAACCTCTGCACTGAGTGAAAAAATTGCGATTTGTTCTTTAATCGTTCTTCTTAGAAGGGAAATTTTAAACGTGATATTTTTTAATTTTTTGCAGTGTAGTCCCTTCGCGCACACATTCTACCAGCTCAACGACTGCGCCGGGTCGCTTGGATTTGTCTCTTGATGGGCGCGTAGTGGTTCCTTCAGCTCCCGCCAAACAAACATCAACAAAATATATTGAAAATATACGTCACAGAAGGGACAAAAGTGGTCCCGATGCCGCGATCTTGATTTGCAAAAACAAAGCCTGCACTGAGTGAAAAAGCTTTGATATGTTCTTTAGTCGTTGTGCTGGGCAGTTGCTCTTTCCGTTATGTTTAATGCCCATGCCAAGTTTAGTCGGACAAAGTCCACTTGAATAAAGCAAAATAAAGCAAAGACTTTCTAGTATTTCGCGCAACAGAAGAAGCCTGACAAATTATCTACGGAGTCCGACAATGAGACATCTCCTTTTTCCGCCTTGATCGCCTTGAGGAATGCATAAATTTGCAGTGACTGTCTTGGAATATATGTTCTTAAATTGGACTTCTCGGTACGATTTGATAATGAGGAATGGAACCATTTCAGAAGGTCTGGAGTGAATCCTGAAAGGAATAGCTTGTTGAGCAATAAATCGGAGTTGACTAAATTTAAGCCTTTGCTGAAGTCGGATTTACTGCCTTTAAAATTTCCGGAAGTCAGCAATGACCAATTGAAATCTGTGAAATTTTATTTAGTGCGACTGAGAGTAGTATGGCACAGTCCTTGAGGACACAGTTAGGTACCATATCAGGGACAGCAGATTATGATGGTTTAATCGCAAAGAGGCGTTGAAGAACTACTATTTTCGAGGACATGATACCACCACTCACAGTCCTAGTGAAATAGTTGGTAAAACGCTCAAAAATGATATATCTAGAGTAAATTATTCGGTAATATATGAAAAATATTTAAATTAGCGAGTACTTATTCACTTACCATTAACATTCACGGCCTTCTTCAGATGTATCTATAACTAGATCCAATTTACCTTTTGTGTCGCGCCACAGTAGAACATCGTATGTAATCCATAAACCATTTTAAGTTTTATGTGGAATAAATATATAGATAGACAATAATCTTGAACGTAGAAAGCCTTCATAAGCTAAAAAGTTTAATAACCTAGACTCTTTCCACGGTGATTTATCCACCATCTACCATTCGCTGAACGGATAGTGCTTAAGGTCATCCAAAACCTCCTGTAGCGGGAAACGGACATCCAACACCCACCGGTGTCCGATCTGGAGAATGAATACAATGTAAAAGAGAGTCCCCAAGAGAGCCGACGATCTTAGCGAAAATGCTGGCATCAAAGACCTTGTTCTTGCCCATCACAGCGGTTTATTTGCGGTTAAATAAACATTCGAGAAGCCGGAAGAGCAATAACTCAAATTTTGTACCTAAAATGCATTTAATGCAACAGGAAATATATTTAGCTTACGTTGGCTATTACCATCAACCATACAGCATAATATTATTCTTTTTATCGTTAACCCAATAGTGAATACTCCCATATTGTTAGGGTACCAAGTATGCAAATGACTAGTCTAGATGCTGTATGGTTGGTGCTTTCACGCAATAAGGAAAAAATTAAAAGAAACTATTCAATTAATTGAATAATAACTTTTAAAAAACAAGTAAAACTCTATTTAGATATGATGTATTGACTTTGTGGAGATCCGTTGTGCTACACCTATAACTGTGGATGTTTCGGCAATTGTCATACTAAAAAGTGCTTCACTTTTGGATACAAATTAGGAAAATACACACTTGTTTCTCTAACTTTATAAATTGTTTTATTTTAACTTTAGTACCAATAAAATCTATCGCAACCTGAGCTGTTGCTACTGTCCATAAGCAAAAACAGTAGGTATATTATTAATTTTAGTCTCGAATCATGCAATTCAACAATCTTTTGTTTCGACGTGCCACAGCTGTTCGATCAGATTTTTATTGGATGGTGGATTGGTGGGTGGATGGTGCTCTGTGGGAATCCGACTATCACATTTATCAGAAATCCGAACTGTTTCACATGGATGGATGGCAATTGGAATGGGGAAGGCGCCGAAGCAACAAGTATGCACAATGAAGTTGTATTTATTATTAATTTTATTTCCAAAATGCCCCGAATCGCTTTTAATATATGTATGTAAGACTACTATTTTTGCATCTTCCACTTGCGCATGCTGCATGATGGGCTCGATGCAACATTTTCCATTTATACAAGGGATAGGAATATAGTGGTGGCAAAAAGAAAGAATGCTGTCGCATCTACTCGTTTCTTACAATGGTATCGATATTGAGGTCTTTTCTGCTTATCGATGGCATCGATATATCTTATCTTGGACGTTAATGCACTACGGTCTGTGCCCTCAAGTGACCCTTGTGACACCAAGCACGTGCTTGTTAAAACGTAAGTTAAACAATTTTAAAATGGGATTACACAAGGCCTCGGCACAGCCTAAAGTTCCATCGGGACATGGCGCATAGGCTGTCTTCACACGTTGAAGATCCAAGAGAAGAGAACTTTCGTTTAAACTAGGACTGAAGATTAGATTTGATCTGAGAACTTTGTATAAGTAGGTCTGGTTTGACGAATAGGCAGTTCCATAATAGAAAGAAACACGTAATAGGCTTACGTTTAGTGTTGACAAAATTATAAAACAGTTTCGGGTCCTGCGAGAACTGTACCCTGCAACGAGTTAGATAGTTTTTATAACATTGAGCGTTTAGCACGGTAAAATAAGTCCGAGCCATTAGATAGCGAGATAAGACAGATTATTATTATTTATTTCAGTCAGCTCTTTAGTAAACCAAGGAGGTTTCTTTGATATTGACGGATAGTATAACAGAACACAATCGTTAAAATAGGAATTCATGGCATTGAAAAAATATCCATGGCGTTAGCCATGTCAGTGCACATATAGAAAACGGACTAATTAAAATAATGATATAAAATGGCTCTGCCTTCCAATGTCCGCCCTGCGAAAGCAGTGGACTTTTTTAGGTGGCCGATCAGACCTACACTCCAGAGCAGTCCCAATACCGATAGTCACATCGAGCGTAGGATGATATGGATCTTCGGGCCGTGTGAGTGGCGGATCCCTGTAGTTTGTCCAACTACAACCTCTACATTTTTTTTTTTTACATATTCAGATAACAATTTTTTATATTCGTTCAGAGCCATTTGAACATGAGCGGGCGTTTTGAAGAGGGGGTGAATATGGTACATATGAGATATAGGCCTGGACTATATACAACTATTTACAAATATTTACATATGTTAAAATTGTTTACAACTAATTACAATATTATTGTACAAAGCAGGAAGACAGAACTGGCATATCACTTGTGCACATAGTGTAAAGGAACGGACCAAGTACACTTCCTTGGGACACTCCTGCGTGAATCTGTGCCAAGCTGGATGGTGAGCCCCTTACTGCTACTTCGAAGGTTCGATCAGCAATAAATGACCGAGGGTGGCGAGGTAGGGCGCAGGGAGAAGCTCATTGATTTTGTAAAGAAGGCCCTCGTGCCACACCATGTCGAAGGCCTGTTTTACATCCAGGATGACGCCTACAGTGTGCAGTTTATGCTCGAGTCCGTGGGTGATGTGGTTGACCAGAGGATGAACTTGTCATTAGGCAGCCATGGGATTTTCTAAAGCCGAACTGGTGAACCTCTACAACTAATTGGCAGATTCTATAATCTAAAACTTATGTTTTAGCCTTGGACAAGAAATTTGGATGAAACCCAATCCTAGGCGTGAGAGCTAAGTAGATGCTGCCCTGGACACCACCGCAGCCTCCTTATGGGTGACGTCCATCAATCATTCTCTACATCTGTTTTTGATCCTTAATTGTCAATTCTAGAGAACTCTGGGGTAAAATTAGTCTTGCTTTGGAAGATAAAGCTTACTGCGTCTGTTCGGAGACAGGACACAGATTCTTGTTGGTCCTGGTTGGTGTCCGCAGCACTGTTACAATTAGTAAAATAAAGTCTAGCTCGTTCAATTTCTTTTTTTTTTGTCTTTGTGTTACCGAACTGCCCGTGGAGGGAAATGCAACGCCAACGGGGGCTTGAAAGAAACGGTCGGTCAATCGTCATATTAGATCAAATTTGTTCGAGAATTTCAAAACAAAAAAAAAAACAGCGGTTTTCTTCAGAGAGGATGTTAACATTACATTGATACTATCGATATATACAATCGATGTTTTTGCTGCTCTAGGCACATGCCTGAAAACCAACAAATCTTCTTGAAAAAAGAAAAGCTAAACTTCATTTTTTAAATAAAAGTATTAATATGCCTGGCAATTAACGAAACATTTATGTTTGGGCTTATTTGCAGATCAAATATTTGTTTAGGCTCGAAATTTAATAATCTCACGGAGCTCACATTGCAGGAGTTGGAAAGCTTCATCTCTTTTGGCTGGTCGCCAAAATATCATCAGCAACTAGTGTACCATTTCTCGCTGCACGTAATAGCATCTGTCAGTCAACCAGGATCTCAGTAACAAATATTATGGAGCAGGTAGCCATTTCTTTATCTTATACAGTAATACATTGGACCAAACTCGGTCAATTCTTGTTGAACGTCAAAAAATGTATCAGTGCGGTATTTTTTTTTTTCAAATGCAGATACTATGTCATTGGTAATATCCTCTTTAACAGTATTTTTCAAATACCTTCCAGAATATTGTCAACACACTAATGAGACGGTAAGATGTTAGCTCCGATGTTAACAAAATCACTAGTAAGAGTTTTAACGAAAGACCTGTATTTTGCGATAGACTTGACAAAAAAATGCTCTTTCTTAATTTAAGTTTCAAGATATCTAGCATTCTACGTATATCATTAACTTCTGATAAGAAAATAGCTTCCAAGGCAATATCGGAGAGTTTAGTTTTGTCTCTTGACTCCCTTAGACATCGGTTTTACTCTCTGACAGCTTCAAACCGATGTGTCGTCTTCGTCGTCGCTCATATTTGCAACAAAACTTTGGTAATGCTTAACAGCAAGCACTATTTAGATAGTAATAATAGCTTAATAATAATAATAATAGCTTAAGCTTCCCCGAATGCGGTGGTATGTAAGGAGTAAGGTTTAAGAGTGACGTTTTTAAGTATCTGTGGATTTCTGATTTATGTTTGGTGATGTTGGTGGGACCCATAGGATTTTTACTTTGGGGAAGTTATTGGTTAACAGTGCTCGGATATTGGGCAATAAGGAATCTATGCAAATTTTCCGACCTATCTCAATGGCTTCAAGGATGGCTGTTGCGTCGCCTGCGTACACTGATGAGTATTCGAGAAGAATTCCCAGTTTTAACAGTTTTTGATTAAGACCCATCTGTGTAGAGAAGCGTGTAGTTTATAAGTTTCTGTTTGGTTTCAAAAAATTCGTTTAAAAATACTTCTTTTGCTTTTGTTTAGGTGAGTGTCTAGTGCATCTGGTCTTAAGTGCCAAGGCGGCTTTCATTGTTATTTCTTTACTATTAGAGCAAGTGGTGTGTCATGGGAATGTATTATTGTGTTAAAGAGTTTGGATTGTCGAAATAAGATCTTTGAATCTAACGTACAGACATTTATTTTGAGCTATAAGTTATTTATTGAAGTTAAAGGGAATGCTCCTAAAGCAGAGCGTAATTGTTCACAGTTTTTATTGTAGATTTTGACCAATGTGTATAGCTCGACAGACATTTAATTACATTTAACGATTTGGAAATTGAGTTTTTGAATCTCTTTATTTTGTATTTATAGTTAAATGTTAACCCTATATCTGTTGTTATTTTCGATGATTCTATAGCGAATGTATTTGTTTGGCTTTTGCATTTCCAATTAGTTTGTTTAATGATAATGTCGCTCCACATAGTAAGCACCAGTTGTTAATATCTGGGAAAAGAGAAACCAAATTACTTGTTATTGCTTTATGAATATGAAAATCATCTTCATAGGCAATAAAGTTATGAGATGTATTTCAATAATATCTGCTACGCTATAAAATGCTATTATAAATAATATAACTATAAAAACAATATAACCATAAAAATAATATAACCATAATTGCCATTTTGCTGAGTTACGAACTCGGATTTTTCGATATGTGAAGTTTCTGAAGTACTTTCAAGTGTGTAATTCCATTTTTCAGAAGTCCTTCCAAAGTCCAACGAGATAATTGATAAGTGCCGCTTTTCGGAAAGAACTCTGCTGACAAGAGCGTCTATATATAATAGACAATCTGACACAGACTTTTCCTTCCGTTCTGGTGATTATTTAGACTTTTTGTTACAAACCACCATGGTCTTTTGGAGATAATTTTATGAAATACTTTTGATTAACAAGGATTCAGCGAAATGGGGAGGTAAGATTCTATAGCTGTTTTGTCCTTTTCAGGTTTGTGGATTGGTACTATGGTGCGAACTTTGTATGCTTGGGTGATGTGTGATCTCAAGATATTATTTAGGAGAGCTATTATTCTCTACATCAAAAGTTTAAAGCAGTGTTTTATCATTGAAGCCTTTATATCTATTTTGGTAGCGGCGAATTCTAGGTAAGAAATGTTAAATTCCATATACATATTATGCTGTTAAATGATTTAAATTGTTATGATTGTTATTTAAAATACAAGCTTTAGCAAGGCAGAGGACTAGGTCAATGTGTGTGAAAGCTGTGCGTTAGCTTGCCATTGTTTAGGATAACAAATTTTCCGTCTAAGAAAAATTTGCCTAGAATGTTTCCTCATTTATGTCACATTGAGTGAGCCCCACAAGTTTTTTCAGATTTTAAAAACTCCTGTGATCAAGGACTGGCTGTGATATGGCTTCTAATTGAGGTTTTGGTTTTGAGGGATGTAAGCTGGAATTATAAGAAATTTTTAGAATGATTGAACTTCGAGCGCAATGTCCTCAAATATGCGCTCTGTAGTGGTGTGCTGCTTGTGCTGTAAGGACATCCGCGCAACGATGGCTGTTGTATTGTAAATTTAAAAATTAACTGGGATAGGGAAATTTTGGGTAAGGGTTATATGGGTTTCTTGAATAGAAATGATTCTAGGGTTGTGTTGTCTTATAAGAATTAGAAGTTAATAATTGTTATTAGAATAGCTGTTTATATTCCATTTTACTATATTAAAGCACATTATAAAGGATAAGTTAGCTTAAAAATAGTTTTAGTTTTCGTCTAAACTTAAGCTATTTATTTCGTTTGTTTTAATTAAGACCTTAATCCAAATCTAGTAAGAAAAAATCAATGTTAGTTTCTAGTATTCTTTTATCTCTCTTAAATAGATTTTTAGAAAATATTATGGATTTTGAGGTAGTCTTATAATTTTGCTCTGAACTAAGAGAAATATGTGGATGTAGTGTATTTTTTATCGACTTTTCCGTGCTATTGGCTGTTCCATTTTTGTTCAACTTTGGGGTGTTTCCTGTTGTTTGTGGTTTTGACTGGATTTGTTGTCTGGCCCTGTAGATGGACCAGGCTTTTTGTAGACCGTTGATCACTTGGATTTCCTGCTGGGTCACAAAGACTGGGCACTTCCTGTCCCTTGAAATGTGATTTCTGATGGGGTAGTTAGGACTTTCTTCACATTGTTCTCCGATCTCTGGGTTGCTTTTTTGCAAAGTTTAGCAATGTCCAATACGGAAAAAGTTGTAGCAGCGCATAGGCGGTGGAATCTTTGATCGAACATTGACCTTTTCGTAGCCAATACTAACTTTTCCGGTAAACTGAGTAGAGAGTTTGTGAGAATTATTAATTCAGTTTCTCTGGTATTACTTCAATGACTTTTTGTTGTTTTAAGTTTTCTACGATTTCCGCTTCTTCGATACCTCTGAAGTCGTAACAGTAGATCGATGTTATGATACTTGAATAGAGCTGTTTCCTGGAATTGATGTATGTTTTAGGAGTTTATCAACTGCGTACTGTTTCTTTGTTTTAATCAGAACATGTCCGTCTCTGGTCCTCAAGTGAGTAACAACCGTTCGTACCGCTTATAAGCGAATAAAATCATTCTTGGTTTTAAAATTTAATTTATTTTTTTAATAAATGTATACGCCACATTATATAATAAACCAATATGAACCCGAAAAGAAGAATTTTTAGATTATGGCCCTCTGGCCCTTCAACATTAGCACAATCTGAAAATATTTACAATGAGGTCCCCGGCAATTCTCAAGTCTGGCTTCCGGACTCCGGATGATTACTAATTTGAGGTGGTTGATCGTAGCAAAATCCGCACTGATCCCGATTCCGTCTAAAAGAGTTATAATTATAAATTAGTTAAATGTATACAAATAAGAAGTAAAAACTGATTGAGGAAATGGAAGGATCATCCAAATACTAGCCGAGAAAATGAATTTGTTTATTCGGATTTTCCAAGTGGATGATTTTTACGTTTGAAAAAATTATTGATAATCATTATTAATTAAAGTTCGAACGATGTCTACATACATATATCTAAATATATGTTAAGTAATTTAAGTTCATGAAGTTCACTTAGGCTAAAACTAATAATAAATACTAAAACTATTGGCAGCAGCAGACGAAACCCAAACCCAAAGCCTACTCAACAAAACGGAATGACTTACAGCCTCGATTGAAGAAGACCCTGCAGCTTCTGTATAAGCTAAACTAACTACTAAATCTAAAACTATCTCTTTGGAGCCTTATCAAATTCTAGAAAGTAACATGTGGATTGATGTTACAGCATTTGTTAAACATGTACAAGACAAAATATTAACTGCACTAAATAAGTACCAATAATAAGTACCTCTGCTCATGCATCTTAAGTACAAGATCAAGTTGCCCTCGATTTATTTTCGGATTATGCTGGGGTAATTTTACATAAGTGCTGAGCAAATGGAAGACCGACAGCCTTAGGTTGGTTATTCAGGACGTACATTTGCCATCCACCGCTGATATTCAAGCCAAAGTTTTTGACACACTCCTTTTTATCAATAGGAAAAACAAAGGAAGGATCAGTAGAGCCAGTGGTGGGTCCAAGGTTATGAAAGGTTATTTCCCAGTGCAGTTCAATATTTCAACATTTAAAAGTAATTTTTATTGCCACAAATGCGCCAGGTTATAGGTTGATCTATGTAAGTCTAAACTAAGGTGTTCTATAAAAAATACATTTTATTATAGGAAGAAGTACTTACAACAGATTCGAAAAAAAGAATGACACCGGTAAGATTGATTTTGATGTTGCCACATAATTACATCTGAAAGTCATTAAGGGCCATGCCAACATTTTTCGATCAGTGAAAGTGTCAACGTATTGCGTAAATAAATGTGAGAGCATGACTGGGACCTAGATTCCCTGGCAAATATTTTACGATTTTGATAAAGAACAGCTTATTGCCGATAGGCAATAATGGAGTGGCCAGCACAGAGTCCCGATCTCAATCCTATCGAAAATTTGTGGTCGATAGTGAAAGGACGATTGGGACTCTACGAATCGGTTCCAGCCAACCAGCACGAGTTGTGGCAACGATCGAGCAAGAATGGAAAGCTATTCCGAGGGAAATAATTAGTTTATTTTGTTATATTTTGTATACAAATTTGTTACTTAATATTCAAAGAAAGAACACGAAAAGTTTGGGCTAACAACTTTCTTATGCGGGCCCAAAATCAATAGTTGCAAACATGTACTCTAACTTGCACGCCACTGTAGACTCTCTGGCAAATCTTTTCCGACCCAGATAAAGAAGAGCTTATTGTCGATAGCCAAATGATGAAGAGGAACAGTTGCTTTTAAGTGGTTTCGATAACCGAAGCATCTCTCTGATTGCGCGTTACAGCACAATTATGTGATATACAGCAATATTGGAGAATTAACAGCAATGTTAACTGCATTATGCTGTTCTTTCACTTTAAGGTACATTTCTGAAAAAAAAAACAACTTTTCTGTACGATATGTGTATCTGGTGGCTATATATTCCGGACAGATAGCTATTTGGCACCCTTATACAACAGACTCCGATTTGGGGCCGGTTTCTACCTAGCTATTCCTAGCAATATTTGTCTTCATTTTTAACATTTTCTTCTGCCGACGATATCGATATGGGCAAAGTCCTGTCGACATTTAAAAGTTACAACGCGCGCTTTCTTTTTGATTATTAGCACATATATATATATGTATATATATGTATATTCTGTTAAATTGCTAATGCACGATCGCCCTTAATAATATACATATCTTAATCCTTAAAATAAAATAAAAAAATACCAGATAATTAGTTCTTTCATCGTTATTTTTTATTTGAATTCAATTTATAAATCCATTCTCGTGGTGTGTGTGTTTACAATTAAGTACACTTTTTGCAGGGCTGTTTTTTTTAAGTTCGTTTTTATAAACGCTAAGTATATAGTTTAATTTGTTCAGTAGTTTCTGTCGATGCTGCTCCTGCCTACATTCGCATTAAAAGTATTACTTATATATTTTATATATATATTTATATATATATATATGTATGAATGTATACATGTATAGGCATGCAATGGTTCGGTAAATTTAATTTCGTTTATTTCCGTTTATTTGTTGCTTAAACAACGCTACATACGCGAAATGCTTTGGTTATTGCTGTAAGAAGTCCACTAAATTGTAATTATGCTTTCGTATGGTGTATATTTAAATAGCTATAATATTATTTAATGTGTGTAGTGTGTGGGTGCCATGAATGAGTTTCGTTAAATAAGTTTAAGATCCTAAACAAAAAATGCCTAGAGTCTAGAGAGCTTACAAAGTACTTACTAGTTTTTCTTTTTGACCTAACACTTTACTGTTGTGTCTTTCGATTTCTTAAATATTAAAGTTTAAGCCACGCTGCGGTTTCTCAAGGCCTCTCTTTTTTTAATGTACATTGTATAAATTGTATTTTGTATATTTCCTACTTTCTACTCACTACCTTATATTCTCTAATTTCTATTTAAGCTGTGTACTTCCTTTGTTTTTGTGTGTTTGGTGTCAAGTCTTTTCTTGTTCTTGTTGTCACGATGAAAAATGTTCGTTGTCTTTTTTCGTGTGTCATATTTTGCCTTTTGTTTTTCAGCTACTTAATTCTAGACGTACATAATTAAATATAGTTTGTATAAAGCCTACGAAAAAAAATAGTTCACAAAAAATAGTTATTGGTGTGTCTCCAAAGGTTTTGATTAGCTTTTAAGTTGTTGGTTCGGTTAATCCGCTTAAATTAAAGGTTGGCAAAAAAAAAAAAAAACAAATTGGAGAAGAGAAGGGGGAATGTTTAAAAAACTTTGTTTCGTTTTCCGCTTATTTTTAAGACTACAAATAACTGAAATCTATATAAGCTTTGGTATAAGTAAGGCGGTAAAACTGCTGTGACTGAGACTGCGTCTGCGTCTCGCTGTCTTCCTTCCCCAGAATATATGGCTCTTGGTAGTGACTCCTGCTCACTCCTCACTTGTTGTCCACGCCCAGGAGCTTGGCCGCCTCATCGGCGGAGGACAGCAGCTTGTTGAGTATGCCTTGGTCGCTAATCCCCAGAAGGTTCCCGATCAGATCCGAGCCGGCTGCTGCCGCTCCTGAGGGCGTGGCCTCGCCCAGGTTCTCCTTGTGCTCGCCCAGCCGACTCGCCCGCCACTCGTTCGCCTTGTCCAGCAGCTCGTGCAGCTTGGGCAGCTTCAGGCCCAGCTTGTTGTTGTTGTTATTGTTGTTATTATTGTTATTATTGTGGCAGCTGTTGTTGTTGTTGGTGCTGGAGGGAAGCGGCATGGGGGAGGGAGCTGGGGTCCCGGTGGGACTGCTCATCGCCTGCTCATCGTCGGAGCAATCGGAGCCGGGCGTGTCCCCGTTGTGGGCCCGTCCACTGTGCTTCTTCATGTGGCGCAGCATGCTGTGCTTCAGGGTGAACTTGCGCAGGCAGATGTCGCACTGGAAGGGCCGTTCGCCAGAGTGGGTGCGCATGTGGCGTCGCAGATCCTCGGTGGACCAGAAGCGTCGCACACAGAAGGCGCAGATCACCTTGCGGTTGCTGTAATCCGGATATTTGCCACGTCCCAGGCCATTGGTGGCCTCATCGTCCGAGTGCTGGTGCTGCAGCTGCTGGAGATTCGACGAGTCGGCCGTATGCAGCGACTCATTCTCGATGGCGCCCTTGGCCAGGAGCAAGGCGAACTCGTGGGCATGCGTCTGCTTGATGTGCTCCAGGCACTGCAGACGCTCAGCAAAGGAGCCCTCGCACAGATGGCACTTGTAGGGCAGATCACCTCCGGCCGACAGATCGCCTCCGGCTCCGGCTCCGGCTCCGGCTGAAGATCCATTTCCATTTCCAGGCGAGCCACACGAGGCAGCGGCGGCCGCAGCAGCAGCGGCCGCAGCGGCACTCATCTGAGCGGCCAGTTTGTGGATTAGCTGCTGGCGCTCGCGCTCCTTCTCCTTCTCCAGCTCGCGCTCCCGCTCCAGCTCACGCTCCCGCTCCAGCTCCCGCTCGCGCTCCAGCTCGCGTTCCCTTTCGCGCTCCGCCTCCTGGCGGCGACGCTGCTCCTCCATCTCGATCTCCTCCACGGACTTGGGCACCGGAATCGGCTCGCTGACGTCCTCGGTGGGTACGTAGACCGACATGGCGGACTCGACGTTGCCGTGCTTGCGCAGCAGATGTCGGTCGCAGTTGCTCTTGGTGGTGAAGAGCAGCGGGCAATGGGAGCACTTGAAGGGCTTCTGGCCGGTGTGCGTGAGGATGTGGCGGCGCAGGGAGCTGCTCCACGGGAACATGCGCTGGCAGTAGGGGCACGAGACGCGGTTCGGGGCCAGGCTGTAGGCGGACTTCTTCTTGGGCTCGCTGCTCGAACTGGAGCTAGTGACGTCCTCGGTGCCGCTGTTGTTGCTCTCGCTGGCACTGCCGGAGGCCACCAGGCCCTCTTCGTCGCTCTGCTCCATGTGATTGGCCACGTCGCTGGGTCGAAAGTAGCTGTTAAAGCTCATGTTCTGGCTGGTGGCGTTGTCCACTAGCTTGGCCACCGGCACCAAGTCCTGGGACTCGTCCTTGAACGGTGAGCTGGCCACCTCCTTCAGTGATTTGCCGACCGACTCGGCCTGGGCTATCATCGTCTTCAGGCTGCTTGGATTGCTGCTGGGCTCCTGCATGGCAGCCGGGGGCGTTGAGGCTGGCTGGAGGTTCTCCTCCTGAGCGGAGGACGCCGCCGCGGATGGCGAAGTCGTCACTGATGGCTGCTTGCCAGCCTTGATGGCCTGCTCCAGGATGGTCTCTGCCATCTTTTGGGCAGCCTCCTTTTGACTGGGGCTGGACCTGGACACGGTGCTAAGCTGCTCCAAAGACTTGGGTAGCTCATCCTCGGGCTCGTCCTCCTCCTCCTCTTCCTCC
>VNJM01002700.1:0-116084 GCA_008042475.1 Drosophila kanapiae | reverse complement strand
AGGAGGGGATTGCCCGCCACACTGCTGGAGCCGTGGGCCAATGCCTGCTGCAGCAGATCGGTGTTCTTATGCGCCTTCAGCTGCTGAGCCAGAATGGCGTACTTCACCTGCTCCGAGATGGGAGCATGCCCATGTCCATGGCCATGCCCATGGCTGTGGGCATGAGCATGGTGGTGGGACGAGCCCCCCGCCGGACCCATGGCAACAGCTGCAGCGGCGGCGGCAGCAGCAGCGGCGGCATTCGACGCGCCCCTGCCCCTCATCACGTGGTGGCCGCTGCGCTGTCGCTGGGCATAGAACTGCGGATGCTGCTGCTTTACGTGCCGCTCCATGTTGGAGCGCAGCGTGAACCGCGCGGAGCAGTGCTCGCAGGCAAAGGGGCGCTCGGTGCGGTAGCGGCGCTGCTTCTGCTTCGGCATTAGCACGCCGTTCTTGATCACCATTTTGACGGGTCCGCCGGACGGCACTGGCACTCCCACGCCCACAGGCAGCGGGTTCATCCGGGATGGCGGACTCACCAGGGACGGCTTCTCTTGGTTTGCCTGCGGCGGCGGTGGCGCCATGAACGGAAAGAAGGAGAAGCCCGGTGTCTGCGACTGGAACATCAGGCTGCGGAACAACTGCTGCATGTACTGGGAGGCAGCGTCTCCGGCGCCGCCGAAAAGCTGCTGCTGCGCCAGAAGCAACTGCTGCTGCTCCAAGGCGGCGGCCAGATCGGCGGCCGGAGCAGCCGAGACGGGGGGCACAGGCGTGAGGGCGGGCGGCGGTGTGGGCGTGGGCGTCATTGCTGCACCCGTCGGTTTCTTGCTGAGATCCAACACATCCATGCTAAAGTCCAAGGCGGAAGTCTTCTCCGACTGCTGGACCGTCGTCGGCTTCTTGTCCACCAGCTGGTCCAGGCTCTTCACCTGGATCTTTAGAGGCTGCTGAGCTGGCGCCACCGGGTGATGATGATGCTGATGCTGATGATGAAGGGGATGCGGATGGGGATGGGACTGGGAGTGATGCTGCTGATCACCCATGAGCATGTGCTTCAGCTGGGAGCTGCTGCTCTCACCGACTGGCGGCGGTGGTGGCGGCGGCGTCGGGCTGATCGAGCGGAAGCTCATATCGGCCAGATCCTCTCCCAGCCGAGACTTGCTGTCCTCGCAGCCGGCGTCCTCGGCGGGATGGTAAACGATGGCGCGCTTCACCTCCTCGCGACTGGTCTTGCTGTGCCGGTTCCTCAGGTGACGCTCGCAGTTGGCCTTGGTGGTGAAGGCGTAGTTGCAGACGGCGCACTCGTACGGACGGTCGCCGTTGTGGGTGCGCATGTGTCGCACCAGCGCCGCCTTGTCGCAGACGGCATAGGGGCACATATTGCAGCGGAAGGGGCCCGCGGGTCCAACCGCTCCGAGGTGCACCCGGTTGTGGCCCTTGAGGGCGCGCAGATTCGGGAATACGGCGGAGCAGAGCTTGCAGGGGAACTCGCCGCGCAGCTTCATCCGGCGGAACTCCGAGGTGAAGGCATCCTGCGCCTCCTCCTCCTGTTCGCGTCCGTCTAGGCTGTACTGACTGGAGCTGGGAGTGTTCACCGACTGCTCGAAGTTGCGCAGGAAGCTGCTGGTGCAGCTGGAGCTGGTCATGTTCAGGATGCTCTGTATGTCGGCCAGGTCCTTGCTGTCCGCCGGCTCGTGCTTGATGGGCGACGGCGGATGGGAGATAATACCACCGCCGTTGCCACCACCCGCCGCCGACGTTCCCTTGAGATAGAGCTTGTGGAAGAAGTCGTCGCGCTTCAGCTCCATCTCCTCGTCATCCTCGCGATCCGGCTCCTCCTCGTCCTCGGCATCCTCGTCGGCGTGCAGCGGCGAACTGCTGGCGACCAGCATCGGCGGCAGTCCCACGCCCAGCGTCGATCCGCGGCAGCAGTGTGCCTGCAGTTGGCGATGGCTGGCAAAAATCACATCACAGTCCCGGCACTTGGCCGGTATGTCCGAGTGCCGGGCATCCAGGTGGGCGCACAGGGCAGGCAGGGTCTCGAACTCGGAGGCTCCGCAGGCGGGGCAGCTCAGGAGCAGGCCGGGCGAGGCTGGTGGTGAGAGCGAGGGCGAGCGGGAGGCGGCACCGGAGGCACTGGCTCCTGCCAGCAGCGTGGCCACGTCGGGAGTGCTTGTGAGCATGGCCACGTCGTCGGCATCGTCGGCCTCCTCCTCGTCTCCGTCGTGTAGATCCTCCCCCGCATGGTTATCCGCATCGATCACATTGTTGTTGATGGTCGTCTTCAGGCGACGCTGCTGCTGCTTGTTCAGCTCCAGCTCCTGTTCCTCCATCTCCTCCAGCTCCAGCTTGCTGCTCCTGTTGTTGTTGGTGGCCTTGTGCGAGTTGTTGTTGTTCTGAAGGGAGCTGGTGCTGCGACTGTGACTATTGCCGCTGGACACGTCCGTGGAGCAGCTGGCGTCGCTTTCATAGCTCTCCGCTCGTACCGGCATGGAGCTGGCCAGCGTCTGCTGCTGCTGCTGCTGAGCGGGATGTGTCTGCTGCTGCTGCTGACGGCGCTGCAGCTGCGATTGCGACTGTGACTGTGACTGTGACTGGGACTGGGACTGCGCCGTCTGGTGCTGCTTGTGAGTGCGCATGTGACGGTGCATATTGCCGTTGGTGGTGAAGGTCAGGTGGCAGTAGCGACAGTTGAACGGCCGCTCGCCCGTGTGCACCAGCACGTGCCTGTCCAGGGATGAGGCCGAGGAAAGCACCTGTTTGACAGAGAGCGGGAGAAAGGAGAGAGAGAGAGAAAGGGGGAACACAGGTGAGTAATTGTGTGAGAGGGGAAGGAGAAGGAGATTCTCCTCATTATGTAAATCGGGAATTACTAGGTCTGAGCCTTTCGGAAGGCTAAGCCCTTTCTTAATTTTCCTTAATGTACATATTATATACATAGTTGTCCAATCTTTTGAGGATCACTTACCTTGGAGCAGATGCGGCAGGTGAAGTTCTCGGTGTCGCCGTTAGCATAGTTGTGGCATCGGATGTGATTGGTGAACTCGTGCGGCGTGGCGGATACCACCTCGCAAATGGGGCACAGGTACTTCATGTGCTCGTCGCCCGCACCGATCCCCGATTCGCCGCTGGAGAGGCACAGACCCTGAGGCGAGGAGCCGCCGGAGCCGCCGCCGCTGCTCCCGCCGTTGCTGCTGCTCGAGGCGGAAGCGGGGGCGGAGGCGGCTGCTACACCGACAGCCGAGGCGGATGCGGATACAGAAGGCACTGGGAGACTGGTGCTGGCGCTGCTGCTATTGTTGCCCAAATAGCCGCTGTGGACGGTGCTGCTGGCGTCCACGAATCCCGATTCCGAGAGACTGACCGCCGAGCGGTTGAGTCGGAACTTCTTGCGCAACGAGCTGGCATCGCCGGCGGAGTAGTCCACCACGATGGAGGCGGAGGAGGATCCCTGGGCAGTGGCAGCGCCGCGTCGCTGCTTGTGGCGGTTGAATGGACGTGCCTCTTCCTCGTCCTCGTCCTCATCGCTGAGCAGGTCCTGGCTTTGCTGGTGGTGGTGGTGCTGCTGCAGCTGCTGCAGCTGACGCAGCTTGCGCTTGCGCGACGTCGCTGACTCCTCGTGCGGCGTCGATGTCGACTGCGCGGCACCGGCGCAGCCGCTGAGTTTCTTTGGCGTTCGGCCGAGGTCGAGGTGCTCGAGAGAGGACTCTGACGTTGTGGACTCTCTCCGCTTTCGCTCCATCTCCACGACGTCTGTGTTCTTGGTGTTCATCTTTGTGTGGGTGGCGTCGCTAGTTGCGCTGTTGTTGGTGCTGCTGCCGCTGCCGGACTTCTGTTGTTGTTGCTGTGTGGCGAGCATTGTTCCCGGTGTCTTTTTTACGTTGCTATTCCTGCGAGAGAGAGAGAGAGAGAGAGGGCGCGCAAGAGCGAGAGGTTAGATGGGGCGGCTTAGAGCTTTGTTAAACCAAAAAAAGTGTTGATAACATTGTTTAAAACGGAAACTTTTTTTTTCCAGCAAGCGCCAGGAGTAAGTATGTGAAAGCATTGCCAGATGCAAATACAATAGACTAACGCGTCAGGTGCAAGTTAATATTGGGATGTAATATTAATTGATAAATTAATCACGCATAAAACAAAAGGCCAGATAAATAAATAATAATAAATAAAATACATTATCTTATTGATTCCTTTGGCTAACAAAATTGGGGGAAAGAAAACCAACTGTCGAAAAATGAAACTTATATTTATAGTAAAAAGACTCAGAATAGTCATGTGGTATTCATGCAATCATCAATTAAAACACACACACTCACATAAAAATACAAGAACTTGTGATATGCTATGATTTTTGCATTGTATTAAGCTAGTTTTAACTAAAATTTATATCGTTTCCCCTCGCTTTTCCACTGCTCACAATGGTATTGAACAATTTTGATCAATACAGAATACGGGGTTAAGCTTTCGACCGATAGCAGTGAGCAAGGATAAAGCAATGCCGCCTGCATTCGCATTCCTCAGTGTCTGATTGCCGTGAAATTTAAGAACGCATCTTTTGTCAGCTGCCCCGTAAACAGCTGATCGATCGAAGCTAATGAAAAACGAGTCCAAGAAAAATAATAAGCAATGCTACCATCAAAACAGAAGCGAACTCTTCGCGCGAAATCCCAATAACAGGAATTTGCAACTGTCGCAAGTGCATTCGCGAGGGAAAGAGAGAGACGGAGTCCTCCAATAGGCACGGACCTGGCAATGCTGTCGCGCATAAGGCGGCGAATCCAACATGCATCTGGCAATGCCCCCACTACATATTGCTTATCTTCTGTGTGCTGCTTGTTTTTGATGGTGAAGAATGTGGGCACACTCATTAGCATTTTACCGTTATCAAGGCTATGACTATGAACGCTGTTCCAATTGCCGTTGCTGTTGGAGTGGATCAATTTTGGAAATCCTCCCGGCTACCACAGCGAAACCGAAAACCTCGGTGGCTGATCAATAATTTCTACCGATATCAAAAAAAACTCATATGTCCATATGTATGTGCATATATACGTAGTAGTATTATTTTTTTTTCGCATTTGTTCAAGTGTTAGTTGTTTGTTGTCCATTGGCTTTTCGGTTTGGCTTTTCATTTTGGTTGGCTGATTTCAATTTCGCCATGAGTCATGACAAGTCATTGAGATAAAGACTTCGATTCCCTTCCTTCCTACCTTGCGACTTTCGGGCGGAAATCGGACTCCGAATCGTACACCTTTATGACCCCGGGATTTATCAATGGACGAGTGCTTGTCGCGAACTATGTAGTCAGTGGTAGAACAAACAAGGTTAAAACCAAAAGCACAAGCGGCGATCAGCGAGCGAAATTAAGCCGTGTGAAGTGAAGCGTTTGACACATAGCGCCCCATATTAAACAGATCATCAATCTGCATTAACCCCTAAACTCGAATCTCTACAGGGAACCATCACCATCCCGGGATTGTTTGTTTTCTCGTCGCCTTTTGCCCTCTGTGTGTCACGAGTTCAAGGGTTTTTCGGACATTGGTCATGGCCAATTCATTGACCGCACTAATTGCAGTCAGAACCTAGCCCACAAATTTGATTTCTATCACGGGGAAAGGACTCCAAAATAACATATTGAAATATAAAAAATACATAAGCAAGAATTAAAAAAACGACAAGAAATAAAAACAAAATTTGAGCTCATTGCAAGTCATTGGGCAAGGTGGAAATGAGATCATAATACAACTTTAGGGTGCTGAGTATATTTTTCTGCCCCTTTTTTTAATGTAATGTAAGGGAAACAATTGTACAGTATATTCTGTCAATTAATTTAGTAAAAGAAGAAATGATACAAATAAATTGTAGCTTCAATTTTAGTTCGGTGAGCTTCTTAGAAGTTTGGAAATGCTCATGTTACTAAATTCATAGGATTCCTCATTATTTTTTAATGCAGCGATTTTTCCAAAAGTATAATTTGTGATGTATCCCTTTTGGTAATCCAAATTTTCGGCATGATTCGGCATTATTGGGCCAAACAAAAAAAAAAACAAACAAACAAAAAATCACTCACACACGGCACAGAAACAAAATATATAAATCGGGGCAATATATATAGGATCCAAGACACAGTAAAAAAATTACCTTTGTGGTTTGCTTAGTTGTGATAATTTTTCGGCAGTTGCGACGGCATTCCAACTCACAGATTTCTCATCAAAACTTGAGCTTCGGTTACAGATTTTTGGTAGCTTTTTGGTAGCGTTTTTCGATTTAAGTTGTGAGTTTGCCGGCTATTAGGTAAGTTTTTAGTGGTGTTTAGCAATAGTTTGGTTTCTTGTTAACTTATTTGTAGCACTTCTTCCGTTCACAATAATCACACTTCTTTGGTAGCTTTAAAAAAAATTGTTTTCGGCTGTTGTCGTGGTAATCCAAATTGCAACTTAAAAAAATATTGTGTGTAGCACTCAGAGTGTTCGTTCGTTGCACTTGATGTTTCTTTAGTATTTGTATCTTTCTTGATTGCTGATGGCTCTGCTTGTTTTTTTTTTGTTTGCATTTATTTTTTGAAGCAAGGGGTTCTGCTGGTCGTTTGCTGGCTTTTTTGCTGTTAGTTTTTAAGGAGGCGCCGCAGATGCTTTCGCGTTGACGCGCACGACAGTTCTGAGCGCAGCCGCAGCGCAACCGTTTACCGTTCGGGCAGAAGATGAACGACTGTGTAGATGGCGTATCTACGAAGTTGTATTTATAAAAGCGCACGTCGCTCCGCTCTGCGCTGCTCTGCCTCCGTCGCTGCTGCGACGAGTTGCGTCGAGAGCGAGTCCACGTATCTGCTCTACTCTGCTCTGCTCTGCTCTCTCCTTCCTCTGCTCTGCTCTGCTCTGGCATGATGTGCGCGGTGGTGTGCGTGCTTCGCCGCCTTGGTGTGGGTTAGATAAAACTGCAGAGAGAGAGTACGCGCGCGGCGCGCTAACTCGAGACGCTGACTGCGCTGTCGACGCAATGGCAGCCTCTGCTTCTTTGTTGAATTTTTCTTTCTTGTCTCTACGTCGTTTTATTTTTGGGCGCAAATAGGATTACACACACACACACGTTCGAGTTTTGAGGGGCGCACGCATGTGCGTGTGAGCCAGAGCGGGAAGGCAATACCTCTGCTTTTTCTCCTCTCTCTCATCTTGCAGGAGACGAGCGAAGCAGAGCAGAGAGGGCGTTGACGCAGCGGAAGACTTCTGTTTCCTATTCCTCATCCTCCTTATTTTAGTTTTTCGGCTTGTCAGGAGTACAGTGGGTACTGGGAAAGAATATTTTCCCGAACGTTTTTCATAGCTCCCCTACATATTTGCCGAAAAAAGCAAGGCCATTTTGTTGTCTCGATTTTGTATTGTTCTACTTAATATTATTTAGCTTATTGGGAAATTTCGAAGGGACTATTTTATTAATGAGTCCTTTAAAATGAAGTCTAAGAGAATGTTTGTACATACAATATAAAAATTACTTAGAAAATGTTTTTGCAACTAAACAGACAATAGAAAACTTTAAAAGAATCGACATACTTAGAAACGACACCACTTAGGCAAAGGCTTGAGTTAAGTCAGTACTTAAAGACCCATGTCTATCTGTATGAAATTGAAAGAAATAAAGATCAAAATTTCGGAGTGCTTACAAATACATAGTAGTACATATAAAAGAGCCTATAAGAACATAGTCTTATGAATAAATTAGCCTTGTATCGATTCGATATAAAACCAAGATGACGAAGATAAGTAGATATGTATGTACATAAATATTTATATTATATCTAGCTTTGAATGAATATGCTAATAATGATTGTCACTCGGAGAGAAATCAATAAATGTTTGTGGCAAAGATAAGGTTCTTGCCATTTCATTAGTTCCAATAATATTAGAATTAGCATTAAGATCGAAAAGAACAAGAAGAAAGGACTTCACTGTACACATCACCCACACACGCACACACACACACACACATATGGATGTATGTACAAAGGTATGTCCATATGTATGTGTGTTCTTAGATGCATTTTGAATTTTGGGTAAGTCCCGTTGCCATTGGTCACCATGTTTGTTGCCGTTTCTGTTTGCCGCACCATTTCCCTCCCGCTCGGGAAAATTCATGCTTGCGGGGGAGATGATTTCATCTAGAGGTGAGCCACATCTACATACATACGTACATACATACATAGCTACATATGTACGTACATCCATATGTATGTAAGTGTACAGTCACATCCATTGCATTAACCCCCGTGCGGATACTTCCTGGACAGTTCCTCAACCTTAACCTCAAACTTGGCCCAAAACGGAAGTCGAAGACGATCGGGTCTCTTCTTTCCCGGTCCCTTTTCACATGTTCACCTTTGCGCCCTTTCGGGGTGCGTCATCGGCAATCATCCAACATTCAAATTAACATCAATACACTGGGGGAAATGTCCATGCATACGTACATAAAGTGCAAAAAATATAAAAATGTCCAAATTTTGTTAATATTTTCAATTACAAATATACATATATGTACAAAGTAAATAAAGTAAATTCTTATTAATTTATGTACCTGTTTATGTATCTTGGATTCTTAAAATAAAATAATAAATTGCATATTTGATCACAATAATCAATTATTAAATAAATACATACATAATTATGGGATAAAAGTAACCCCACAAATACTTTCTTATTGATAGTTTTGGCGGCTCCTTTTTTTCACAGTGCGCTGAGAAGAGCAACAACTTTCGCCGTTACAGCTGACCGCCTGACCAGAGGAAGGGGTAGGGGTAGGGGCAGAGGAAAAGGGTCAAGAGAGCAAAGGTGTCAGCTGCCCTGCCGAAGCCGAGTGGTTCTTGATGCAACTAGCGGCAGCTTCCCCCTTAATTCCATAAATTCGATCGCATTTCGACACTCGAAACAATTTTAACAACAGGGCAGAAATATATAAATAAATAAAAAAGAAAACACGGCGAAGCAAGCGATGAAAAGACGGAGAAATTGTGCAAAAAATGCAGCAAGAGTTCAATATACTCGCCCATCGACACTCACACTAGCGCACCCACGCGCACACGCGCCTCTACGCACACACACACAAATGCCGCACGTGCAAGCAGCTCTGCGTTTGCATACAATTTAATAATATTTACATTTTATATACATACATACATACATATGTATGGTGAACTTGAAAAATTCGCACAGTGGAACACATAAGCAATGTTGATATTAATATTTATTTAAGATTTACTTTCCTAACGGTACTCAACGGTACTATACATACTTAAATACACACATACATATAAATCTGCTTGTAATTTTTTGAATTATTTGTAATTCTCCAAATTGTATGGCTAGATAAAATCTAAATAATTGATTTTCTTTTTTAAGCAGCGTGGGAGATTTAAAGGCTTCTTCTATTAGATGTCCAGAAAGAGATATCACAGGTATTAAAGATATGTCTAGTTGCCTTAAGATGAAAATAATACACAAATATCTTCATTCCAAATGATTGTAAACAATAATATTGGATCCGTTTCGGATTTTTCAATTAAATTTAGATTATTTCGAAATGCAAACCTTATTGCTTTTCATTCTTTTCTTGACCTACATTAGTTTAATATCTAGGAAATATGGGTTATTTAAAATAATAGATTGAATACCCAAGAATACAATCAGTACTTACAAACCACTGTACCTTACATACATATGTATGTATGTAAATGGGTATTGATGCTTGTAGTTGCGCTTGCGCCTGGGTGTTTGGGCTAAAACAATAATATTTAACAACAATCATAAATTGATGCCACTACTGTTACCAATGCGCGTGTTAAATAAACATTAAAGCAACAACAATAACAAAAGGGCAGCTCAATGCAGTCATGTATGTATGTGGCTGTTAAACAGTTACAGTTTCAGCTGTTCTCTGTTTCAATTTCAGTTTTAATTTCAATTTCAATTTCACATTTCAATTCGGCGTTCAATGGCAACGGAAAGTGTAGAAGAAGCAACAGCAGCAGCAGTCGGCTGCAATAGTGGCAGCATTAACATTAACATTTAATTGCAAGCATTTAGTTAGCATTTAGGTAAGCATAAAACAAATGGCAAACAATGGTTAAACAAACAAAACAAAAAGATCCCACGCTCTGATCTTCCACATTGAAAATGCTCCCGCCCCCTCATCACTTTCTTGGTGCTATGTACTTGTACACCGAAAAAAACATTGCTGAACTAATTTGGTATGCAAGAAATTGGATCGCGAATTGAACAATATTTAGTAAATAAAAATAATACACCAGAATAAAGGCCAGCATAAGGGGCTTAATATTCGGCGAACATTATATTCTACGTTTTGGCTTGTAAGCAAAGTATTTTTAAATTTCCTCATAACAATAGCAGATTTTTGGACAGTGTCGAGCTGACAGTGTATTATTCTCTAGTCGCAGGCAGCAATGCTTGAAATTCACTTTCGTTTTGTGTGATTTTTGATTTAATTAGTGCAAAAGCAAAAGTCAAAGCCAAAACTTTAATTGTTTTTAATTCGCGCCTGAACTAAAGGTTCAGTTAACGCGCTTAATGCCTGCTTTTGTTGTCGTTACTGTTGCTTTTGTTGTTGCTATTGTCACCACCGACATGTCAAGGTGACTGAGCAGCCACCACTCCACCCACACAGCCCCACCTGCAGTGGTGGCTATGATATTAGCACTAATCGCTTGCATTTAATAACAATAATTTCAGTATCTTGTAGATACTCGATTATATATAGCAGACCTTATAAATCTTTATATTATAATTATTTTAAAATAATTTTCCAATATTTGCCGAATTCAAATCCTTTTTTTTTAGTAAATTGATATCATCACGAGGCTAAGTTAGGTTAAATTTCCAAATTAATTTGAGAGGATATAAAAATACTAAATAAGTTGTAATAATTAATCAAATCTGTTCAAATTCCGTTTAAATCAAAAATCGAGTGTTATATTACTTTGGCCGTAGCTATACACCCTTCGGAACACTCACACACACTGGAAAGCTGATAAAGATAAACATTATTAAAAAAGGCGCGCGCCGCATTTTTACTATTTCTTCCATATTTTGCCCATTTTGTTACTGACTGACTCGTTGTTTTATGCGTTTTGTTTAAACTTTGCACGCCATCCCCCCCATTCCCTTCCCGCGAAGGTAAAAGAACAATAACTATGACCAGGCAAACGGCTTGTTTAATAATAACAATAAAAACTGGAAAAAAGCAAACCAACACCAAAATCGTACAGAAAGATTGGGACAGCGCAAAGCGAAGTTGAGAATACCCTACACAAATATTCACAGAACCACGTTTGGGTACCAAAAATCATTTTTTTACTGCACTTATTTGTTTAATTTCTAGCTAGCTGTTTAATTTCATAGCTAATATTTCACAATACGAATTAAGTGGCTAAAAAAAAATATAAATACCTTAAAAATATATATACCTAATGTATATTTGCATAAAGATATTTCATACTTACCTTGAGAAAATATCACAATTAAACGTCTCTTTTTCCTACATATATCACGACGTGTGTTCTGTTATTTTTAATTCTTGTTACGCTGGAATATGTATTTATATATATATATTTTTTTTCTAATAAGTATATAAACATATACCTCTTATCGTAGGGGGTATCCCGCGACTTATGGCCAAACAAATGCCGTTAACTGGTAGAATGCGTCAGTTTACAGTTTGCCTTTAGCGAAATTCCCCGCTTTTTCCACCCAAGCCAAGGGAGTGGGTGCAAACTGTTTACAGCCACAAAAAAAAAAAAAAAAAAAGTCACAACAAGTGGGCCAACGCCACCAGCAGTCCAGTGCCAATACCAGTACCAGCCGGGCCCCCACTTTATTCGCCGAAAATGAGAAGTAAACTATTGCAAATGGCATTTGATTCGGCGAATGTTCCATGGAAGCAGACAGCGTTTGGGAGAACTCCCCGATATGTGGATCGGGTGTACCCAGGATTCTCTCTAAAAAACCGCATATCGGTTAAACAGCGCAGACTTTCCACACTGCCTATTTTTCCCTAGAATAATAAACTGAAAAGATTAGTGGCAAAAAGAATAAAAGAAATGGCTTAATAGTAGCTGGATTGAGGTGTCCATCTTATCGAATTAATCTGCAAACGAATGGAATCTGATATGTTTTGCATATGATGAAAATATAGATCAAATTTAGCAATTGTATTTCGTTCAAATATTATCTAGACTTAACTAAGGTGTCATGCTGAAATGCCAAAGATAAGAAAGAAGTGGTGAATCGATGAGAGATTATTCAAGTTGACGTGTTTCACCAACTGATAATGATCTATCGAAAGGGGATAAAAGGAATTAGGAATTAGGGGTTAGCAGAGCATGCAGTAAAAGTTCGGCAAGTTAGGCAATAACAAATAACTGATGATTAATATGAAGCAACAACTTTGAGAAGGTTCCGGGTTTTCCTGGTAATTAAGATGTTTTTATACCCTTGCAGAGGGTATTACCATTTTGTTGTAATATTTGCAGTGCAGTGAAGGAGGCAGCTCCAATCTTATAAAGCACTTATATCACCATCCGAGTCGATCTAGCCATATCTGTATGTATGTCCGCCTGCCCGCCTGCCCGCCTGCCCGTCGGTCTGTCCTTCCTTCTGTTCGCCTACCTGTCCGTTTGGCTGTTTCGGTTTCTGCGCAAGCTAGTATCTTAGTTATTGAGACGGCCGAAGACGAGCTACTATATATCATATAGCAGGCATAGAGCGATCGGACCAAAATGGTATATTATCTTTTTGATTTTTATATCTTTTTCATTTGTATTTTTGAAGATATCCAAACGAAAGTAATATTTTATTTTCATTCAAATCTGATTACTACATATATCTATTAGCTCTCAGAGGAGCGATCGGTGCAAATTGGCACCGATCTTTTCTATATAGCTTTTCTATTTATTTATATTTGATGAACGGATAATCTTTGCTTTGCTAGGTTACCAATTATTTGTATTATTATCTGGAAGGGTATACCAACGTCGGCTTGCTGAAGTTAACTTCCCTTCTAGTTTAAGTGATGGATACTACTGTTGATCGCAGCTCGAAATCGTGTTTGACTTGGCTAATATTGCGTCTGTTCCCGTTCATGGCATCGCTTTGCAGACGGAGTCGGTACTCGTTAGAAACCAATTGACTTTGTCAGATCAACGACACAACTCTCGGGTCTGTGTACACAGGTCTGGCCATAATTTGTGGCATTGTGTGCACCCGAAATGCCTCAAGATAGTCGCCGATTAGCGAACGCGCCGCATTTCCTCGGGCATCCGCAGGTAGAGCTCAATTGGCCAAAATTTCCTTCCTTCAGATACAGATACAGTCGCCGTAGCCTTTTCCGAGTTTTTATGATACTGTGGCGTCGAGAATTATGACGGCGGCGCAATCAATAGATGGATGGATGGTTTGCTGGCTATGTAGTTCCTTGATGCAACACCGGCTGCTCTATCACTATATCATGCCGTGCGGGAATTGATTGCCCCGTGATGAATAACCCAGTACCCTGGACCCCGCTCCACACCTCCAAGTGCTCCACTTCTTGACGGGGTCTGTGATAAGGCGGTCTTAGTTGGCCAGCGGCCACGGACCGTATCTTCGTTTATTTTGGGGGTTTTCCAACGTAAAAGACCTCGTGCCGTGCGCTAATTTCGTCAGCCGTCCGTCGGCGGGCGCCGAAGCATCGATGCCATCCGCCCGCTCGATCCGTCTAATCACTCAGTCACCACCAGGCCGGGCCGCCTTCGCCTATCCTCGCCCGTGCGACTACCCATGCCGGAGGGGTCGCTCCGGACCTATTGTGCATCATCATCATGGTCAGTGGGTTTCGCGGGCTGCTTCTCTGCTATCGGCACTGGGAGAAATCAAAACAGAACGAGAGATCGCTCCCTTTTTCCGAAACTATGCTTTATTCAAAGGTTTGAAGGTTGCAATTTTATCGTTTAATAACTATCACTACTAACTATAATGATTTATAAATAAATTTGCATTAAACTTCCTCTACGATATTTAATGTATATAAGTTATTACAAAGAAACTATTTGCTACCTTATTTACCTATTCGAAATTCCTAAACTAAGACATAGAATTAACTGTTAACCTAAATTTACTTCGAAAATATAATTGAAATATCTTCGACTTTTTTGTTTTTTTGAGTGTGTTTATTAACCACACTCCCCATTCAGCGGGTACAAGCCGGCAACACTGCTGCACCAACTCGACATCTACACGCAGAGCCAGAGCCTCTGGAGTGGCGGCGTCATCGTCATCAGACGCCTCCCATTGAGTATCGAGCCGAGAGCTCCAGCCATCCAGCCATCCAGCCATCCAGCGATCTAGCCATCTAACCATCTAACCACCTCCATAAACGATAAGCAGCTGGAGCGTAGAGTCTCATATACACCATATACCATATACATACATAAATGGTATCTGGCAGACCGGTGATCGGACGGGAGGAATATGGATGGGGCGGAAAGCGGGGCGGCAGATAGGAGCCGTTTGAGTACTTCGCTCGAAATCGTTGTCGAACACACTCACTACCAAGTTCTGCTAACTCGATTGTGGTTTCACATTATCTGGGATCTTTGGAATTTTGTGAAAAGTATTGGTGCGCCCCAGGGCGGGGCAGGGGTGTCGGTAGGGGAGAACGGGCGGTGCGAGTAGGGGATTGTATCCGAAAAGCGCTTTGTAAGATCTATCGACACCATTAGTCAGCGGATAAGCAAAGGTGTGTGTTGTCGGCGGCCCAGTCGCGATAATAGCGGGAGTTTCGCGATATCCACTAGCAGGTGATCCCCTCAAGAGTTAATCTACAATTTGAAATCGAAGAAAATCCAAACTATCTGGATTTCAATATCCATTCATCTGCCCACAGTCACATTTCCAAGCAGCTCTAAGGCGGCGCAATTCTCCCAAATAGTTATCGCACAAAGGTGATTTTTCTGCTGGCCATAGGGGAAAGTCCTGGGCTAAACGAAACAAAGACTATACAAATTACAACGACTTAAGGGCCAGAAGTATAATTTTCCTAAAACCCGATTGAACTTAATGTGATCTTGAAGCGATCGATCTACATGTTTGTCAACGGGACTTAATAAGTTAGTGGCAAGTGATCGTGAGCTACAAGAGATCTGAAAAGAACTCTATTTTAAAACCTAAAGCAATTTTAAAATTATGGGTCTTCATGATGATGATCTTTATAAGATTCATATCTTATAAAGATATCTTCCATAGCCATCAAATGGTTGGAGTGAGTCACAGTTGCGAGATCATCTCATGTTTAGTTTCCCCCAAAGATCCAGTTACTATTTCCGCTTTCATTGTCGGCCTATATAGAACCGTAGACTCTGCTTATATCCTAAGCACTTTCGGCGCAGTTCTGGCCTTGACTCCGATGATCATGTGGATTGTTTGGCGAACGTTTTTGGCTGCTTTGATGTTTTCGTCTTTCCCACAGTCCCAGTCCCCAGGCAAAGTCAAATTCGCGGTTTTCGCAGAGAGCGAAACACAAGCTGGCCGCTTATCAGGCAATAAAATACAAACTCAAAACTCACAGAGCGGCGTTGATTGCAAGATTTATCACAGCGCAAACGGAGACCCGGCAGCGGCATCGGCATCTCACGGAGTCTGAGTCTGAGTCGCGTTTTCGCCGCTTTTCTCCGCGTTTCTACACCCAAAAAAATACGTGTAGAAATGTATCGAATTTCAGTTTATTCCACCTTTTTTTCCAAGCCCTTATATCATTAAATTCTATTTATCAATGAAAATATACAAGTATTATGTCACAAATATCTTAATTTTATTAATTGTATTGTTTTGGGGATCTATACATATAATCTGCCTGCATATTTTCGAAAATATATATATTAGCTTAAAAATTGTATAGTATTCTAAGTGAAACTGTTGACTATCAGAATGATATCCTCCCCCTATGTCCCAGGATATACAAGCTGTGAGGTAGAATACTTTACCTGGGAGTATTCCAAGCGGCATTATATCTTAGTCTTATTTTGCTCCCGGTGCACGCTCGTCTCGTCTTCTCATATTCCTCTGCCAAAATACATTGCTCATTAGGTTTTGGGTTATTGTCACCGGCGACAACAGAAACAGAAACTGAAACGGAGACAGAGACAGCATAGCGATGAGGTTGGGGACATCATCGTCTTGGCTGGGTGCTGATGTTGATATTTACTCAAGTGTAATTGCGAATTGTAAATGCGACAACACAGATGCTCTCGTAATTGGGATTACGGCGTGAGGATGGCGATGATGGGTTCGGAATGTGCCAAGTGCGGTGTGATCAGGGGTGGATCCTGAAGCAATCTTTACGATTTGAGGCAAGCAATAATATTTGAAAAGGTTTTATATACCTATGTAGCCCAGCATAATGATGGTTGTTGAAGTTTCAAATCCGAATGTTGGATATATTTATTGTATTTAAATGCTGTCATGACCTACGAAACGTCGAATAATCTACAATGGTATATTTGTATGCTGGAGGGAAATGAAACCTGTGCCAAAATGGGATGGGATGGCCCTTATGAGGCCTAATATGAGCTTTGGTTCAAGCCGGTAAGGTGGCTAGAATGACATACATATATGGACTAATGAATATCTGTAGCTGACTTGCGCTATTTGTGTATTTTATCTGTGAAAAGACGCGTTCAAAGTTTGGTTTTTTTTATTGTTTGAACGTTGATTGTCAACTGATCGGTATTTACCATTCGAGCCATCAGTGCTCCCCCCTCTCCCTCTCTCCCACCCACTGTCTATGTTTGTATCTCAGTTGCTGTGTATCTGTATCTGGGCGACTGGAGTTTTCGATTTCATCCGCATTTAGAGCTACACTTAAGCAAATAATCGCATGTGGCGGACTACTATATGTATATGTAAGTATCTGCATCTGCGCCAGTATCTTCATAGCTCTTACGAGACACTGTTTTCTTAGAGGCCGCGAAACATAGGATTTCTATTTTCTCTCCGCTCCGTTTTCCCATTATCGATTATTGCATCTCAACCTCACTTGTATTTTTAACCGTGTGTTTCCTCCTCTTGTTGCCAGTTTGTTTTTTCAGCGCCAACACAGACAACTCCATCTCCATCACTATCGTCATCATGATGATAAATTATGGCGATCATCGACACCGATGTCGAACCTGAACGGAGTTGAGCTGAGCCGAGTGACTGATAAGAATGTTTGCTAATGAGCTGAGCAAACACAACCACATTTCACCAGCACCCACCTCTTGCAGATATGTACCTAGCAGATATTCCATCTCACCTCACCATTTGTTGACACTCTCATCTCGTTGGATAGGCAGTTCACGTTTGTTAGTAATTAACGACCTAGCCATTAGCTTGGACTTGGGAATTACAGATTTTTCGTTTTTTAGTATGATTAAAACTATATATTAGTACGGTAATGCACCACGGTCAGTACAGTACAGCAAGCACGTGCTTGTTAGGATGTTAGGTTAGGGTGTTAGGAGTTAGTAGGCGCGACAGGAGAAAGTATAGGTAAAGTTTGCGAGGAAATTAACTACTGCCGAGCTGCCTGAATGTTTTTTGCATGCGTACTATTTTAGTTAAGACTAAAGTTTTTAGCTTAGACTTTATTTGCTGCAGTGTAGTTTGTGGGACATCTGAGCCGCTTGTCACCGCGCCTCATCGCCCATCATCACCGTACATCGCCACCCACTGGTGGCGGCTTCAAAGGAGCCGCCTGTCCGCTGATAAAGCGGATGTAGATGCGGATGTGGATGTGGATGTGAAAGCATAGGTGTAGCCGTAGGTGTGCAGGTGTGTGGATGAGGGAGAGGTGTGTGCCCGAGAGTGTCGAGTACGCAATGTGTGTGTATTTGCAAGCCCCACACTCCCTTATCGTGGGCTGTATTTTCACAACTTTGGGTGGGTGTTGGCCACAGATTCCCTCTCTTATGTCCCTCCCCCTATACACCCGTATTTTTGTGCCTCTTTATGTGTCATTAGCTCACGACTCATTAGCAGCCAACGAGATAAGGCTTCGCTGACAGTTACTTCTGCAGAGGAAAAAACCAGATCACAGTCGTGCGTTCTGGAATTAATACTTTTGTTAGTTCAATCAAATACTTTTTAAAAATCATAGAGAAGGTTGGCAAATGTACACTTGCAGGGTATTATAAATTTGACAAGGAGTTTGCAACGCAGCGAAGGAAGCGTCTCCAATCCCAAAGGGTATATAGTTGTGGCCATCTAGTTAGAATGACGACTATGGTTGTGTTATTTGTATCGATCAAATACCAAACAGACGATTTTGAAGACCAGTAAATTGCTAAATAGATTATAGAAACATTATTCATCAGTAACAATATATGTTTTAATCGCCTGCACTTTTATGTACGTGGAAACCAATTAGACTTAATATTATAAATAATATCTAATCTTCTAAAATAGCAGGAAATAAATAAATTTAAAAAAATGTTATTGAAAAAAACTATTAATTTTTCTTAGGTATTTAAATAAAAAGTTGCAGACAATCAAATTAGCGAAAATTTAAAGATACAAATTATTTCTTAGTTTTTTTGTTAGTTTTTTATGAACGATCGGTCCGCTTGTATGAGAAGCTATAGAAATCAGTATAAGTTCGTTTTTTTTATTGATAAATATTTTAAAACTCTCCATTAAGGTCCTCTCTATCTATTTCCAATTCAATTGGATGTTTTCATTTGCAACCTGCGAAGTGTATTATAAATTCAAAGAAATCATTGTAAAGCACTCGGGAGTCTTTTCCCATCCTATAATACAGTAGTGCCTAGGCAATACATTGACATTTTAGGATTAATTTGTTTGAGTAAGACCATGCCGTGACGAGGTTTTTGCCGAGCCCGATCGTACGTTTATTTTATCGGTGAGCAGAGGCCTGGCAGAGAAATGTGGGTAACTCTGCTGTAAAGTATATATTGTCTTTATCAGCATCAACAATCGAGTTGTTCTAGCCGTGTTCGTCTATCTGTCTGTCCGTCTGTCCGCTTCTACGGAACAAGTGTCTCAGTTTTCGAGCTATCCACATAAAGCTTTTCAGGCGGAAAACCTAAAGAAAAAATGATAATTCATTGATTTTCAACAAACTATAATCTAATATCAATTATAGTTATATGTTTGTTGAAAATCAATGAATTCGATGTGTTAAATACAAATCTTGTATGCACCTCGAGTAGTTTTATAGCAAGGGTAACTGCAAGGGTATATCAAGATTTCCGTTTGTAGCCTTTCTGGTTTTAGAATTTATTAATTTATTTTGAAAATTATGTCTACTAAGTAAGGAACATTTTTTTAATTTTTTCCATGAAAATATTAAATAAGAGAACTTCACGCAGATATTCCTTCATTTGAATTTCTCATGACATCTTTGTAGGCTTTTATCATCACAGTATTATGGCCGAGCGCAAAGGTAATCACCAGAGACTTCTATATCAATTTGAGTTGGTGGTGGAGGTGACGAAGGTGCCACAGATTTCGTTGGAGGAATGGAAATACAACTCGGTCTGCAATCGCTGCAAAGCCGTCTCTTTCTGGCCTTTTGGCTGCCTTGATAAGCCACGTCCATCGCAGGTGCTCTAATTGAATTCCTGTTCTGGGCATTAATGAGAAAAATCATTCCAAACCGCGCCGAGTCGGGCGATAAGAGAGCAGACCCGAAAAAAGAAATATATGTACATATATTATATTTATCAAAATGGAGTGCGGGCCAGTTATCGGTTTATTTTTGGCAGCGAACTTTGAGATGTCCGCACGAAGATCAATCAAATGCTGGCTTCTCCGGGAGAATTACCTGCGGGGAAACACCTGTTTTGAAGACTTCTTGTTTTTATCGAGCATGTCAAGGGAAGCTCTAAAAAATTAAGGCCATTGATGTCTGACACAGTCAAGCAATGTCTTTATTTCTGATGATATCGATTAATATTAGATTCCATTTTTTTAATTCAAGAAATAAATTCAAACATGTAAATATGTTTATGTATGAACCTTTATTATATTTCAAAATGTTCCTGCATTGATCTGACGTACTTCTCCCAGAATTTTGACAACAACGGCACAAAAGACGTCGGATGCCAGTACTATTTTTCCATTGAACACCGAAAAGGGAGTTCCGGGCTCCGACTACTAGCGTACTTTATATGGCACACTCTGCAGCAGGCCAAGTCATCAGGGCCGACCTATAGGTATGTTACCTATTTCCTATCGATGATAATGTTGGGATCCACTAACCGACCTTCCGCCGATCCGCGATATCTGAAATGAGCGCCTCGCTGGCGCGTCATCCAAAAATTTTCCCCCAAAGTGCGACGGTATTTCTCCCCAATATTAAGTACCGGTATATAGCATAACCCTCGATCGGTTTACATTCGTGACTTGGCATCGTTGTCATTAAACAGCAAACAGCAAACAGCAGACGGCAGACGACAGACAACGCAGAAAACGGAAGACCGTGAGACTTCTAAGCCCGAAAGCCGACAGCTTTATGGCTAGACAGCGAAAACACATCGGGAGCAAAGAGAGAGAGTCGAGTTGACGCAATATATAATATATAAATATAATATATTCATTTATATAGAGCAAGTTATCGGTGCGAGTTACAGGCCATCCAACTGATTGGCAAACAGCAATTTCGATTTCTATTCTGATTCCCCTTGAAATTAAAAATATATATGTGTAGTTTGTGATTCGCCTGGAGATAGATGTGCCGTAACGCGTGAGGCTTCAAATGCCTTCGATTCATTCCGTGGATTCGATAAACCGATTACCACTTTGATTCCACTCGATATCGATTTGATATATACATATGCACATGTGCTGTAATGCCCGGAAATAGAGATTACGTAACGCTAGGCTTTCGGGATTTTGGGAAGAATACACGCCGCGCGACACGATTCTTCCCACAGATCCGAGGAATCGATAGCGCCGAAGACTGTGATTTCGATTCCAATTCTTTTCAACCTGTCCTCTCTTCGATAAGATATTTTGCTGTGAATGATGATGTTTGTCGTCTCCATGGAAAAGCTTACCGGGTGGATTTCTGGCGGCGTTAGATACTATCTGTACCGACCCGAAACAGTTGCCAACTGCGTAATGTGCTTCTTCTACGAAAAGAAAAGTATACAATGGCAAAAATATTATAAATATATATTTTGCGCACTAAAATCGATCACAACCTGATGTCTTCCGTTGATGACATCATCATCGGATGCTCGTATGTATCTGTACCTGTATCTGTATCTGTAGCAGTACGGAGTAGATTTGTATTGCCTAGCATTTATGTTCCGAAAGAGCAATTCGATCTTTTTATCTATCGGTCACTGATAAAAGTATAGGGAAACCTAATGAACTCACACAATAGTAGATGGCTTAAAATCGAAGAAGTCGTTTTATAGTGACAGTTGAGGAAGTTCCACTGCATTGGATTTAGTTAGTTGAAGATATCAACAGGAAGTCATTTATCTTTTTTTTTGATTAATTTGATTAAAATATTTGTATATTTTAAATTTTAGCAAGGAGTTTGCCTGGATGCAGCCATATGTATACTATACCACAAAAAATAACTTCATACATTTTTTTAAAAGGTTCAAATAATGTGTATATTTAACTTAGCCTGTTATTCGCTTTTTAATGAAACAAAAAACAAACAAAGGCAGGGATGCCCAACTGGGCACTTCAGAGCAGAACACATATTCGAATAATATTATATTTGTGACAATCAGGACAGCGTCTGTGTTGTGGAGGGTAAACAATTGAAGTGCTTAGGGGCTGGGAGAAGTATCTCTTTATCTGGAGAGCCAGAGCAAGGCGAGGGCTTTCCTCGTTCTATCCCCACAGTTCCCATAAATGTGTATATGTAGGTGTGTGTAATATTGCCCCACAGAACAAATCCCAGATTGTAATGTGCGCGCCCCCATTTATCAAATGCTGAAAATCTAGCGTCGCCTTCGATAAGGGTAAATAAGAAAATGGCCAGCGATGTGGGTCGCCCCAATAATGTGTATATATGTATGTTTGTATCTGTATCTGTATCTGTGGGGTGTATCTGCTGCCGAACAATCGCCGTCATTGAGGGAACCTTAACGTCAGTCGTCGTCGTCGTCGTCGTCGCCTTCGCCTTCGTCTTTTCTCTGTAAGCTCAAGTGGCTCATTATAATTGAAGGAATCGAAATCGGTAGTGCCGCTGGCGGTATTTGTCTAAAACTGCTTTGGCGCCATGAATAATGCCACCCAATCGTACAGCAACAGAGAACAGCGGCACTCCCACCAAAAAATGCAACAAAACTAATTTTGTTGGAACACAAATAAACATACAAACTTCGACGTGACACGACAGATCCGAAGCTCGTGGGACACTCGACTCGAAATTTGTACACCCATGAAGCCCATGAAGTTATGTCAACGTCGCGGAGACCCGTTTATCATTATTTTTCGCCCCTTGGTTTATGGCCGTCTCATGTGATAAATATATGGCAAAAGCGTTCGAAGTTCACTCAATACCAAGTGACTAACCCAAGATAGAGAGGAAAGCCATAACCGAACCCCAGCGAATCGATAAACTCATCGTGCCCGGGCCCTAAATCAGTGACTGAAGCAGATCTTTGCACTCAGCCAACCAATCAAATTTTCCATTTTTATCAGACCAAAGAACGTGTTGAGGAAATGTCATGAAAAACCATTTTCATGAAAAAAAAACCAAAACCAACCAAAACCAATTTCATTCATGAAATTATATACTAATTTTTTTAATCGAGAGCTCTCAGTGCGTTGAAAATATGATTAGCTAATTTATCAGCTGGAAGGTGAAAATCCTTGCAATATTAGATTTCTTTGTATATGTACATTTACATATGTATGTAAAGGTGACAAAGACATGTAATTGATATCTAAGATCGATAACTTTCCATGTTATTTGCTTGTCCCTCAACCAAGAAGAATAGGAGTGACCGCATTTCCGGTTGGAGAAATATATACCCTTCAGACAGCTCTACCTAATCTGTGTGGCAATGATTTCGTTACATATACCTATAGGTAAAGCCAAGCGTATGGACATAACGATCGATTGCACAGAATCAGCGAATTTCGATACAGCCGAAATGTGAAAAGAGGTGAAAAAGAGCTCACTCGAGTGGAAGTCAGACCCAGGGCCATACAAAATATCAGCCCCTTTCGGGTTCGGGCGGTAATACGAGAAGCTCCCTATGCAAGAACCAAAGAAAAAAACATTATCAAATCCGCATAGAATTCAAGAACCAGAAAACTGCATTGCCAAAATAAAATTCAGGCCAACAGCAACAATTTTGACCAAAAATTAAGCATTCAACTAAATAAAATCGCATATATGTACATCGATTCGTCTCGAAGATCTCACTTGTTCAAAGACATCAGACATCAAGAAATTGGAGTAATGGCGGACTATTGATCAGGTAAACGGTAAACAGGTGATCAGGTGGGTCAGGTGCGGATGAATGATACTAGATATCCCGCTCCACTTGTCCGACACGTGCTGACGGAGCCCCAGAAAGCGCAGAGAGAAATATAAGCCAGCAGACAGACAGACCACTCGGTCGATGTCGATTCTCTCGCCGATGGTTTGTTTACTTTGCGTGGAGACTACGCGGGTCAATGGCTTTCGCAGTGCATCGCTGCACTGCCAACAAAAATGAGACTGTTGAATAATTCACAACAGATATTTTAACTTATCGGTCCTTCCACACATTTTGGGGCTAGGTTTCTGTTGTTGCTCTAGAGACTTACAGCGGAATCGCTGTCATAATAAACTTATTTAGAAGGACCTCTGAGATCAAAACTGTTTTTTGCTTCCTTGTTATTACGTCAGATGCTCACTCCGTGTGGAGCTAAAGAAACAGATTTCGTTCGCTGCTCAATGGATCTTATAAGTTGTTGCTGCTGCTTTGCTCGGACATTGCAGGCAAAGCGCGAAAGAGAAACCGGAAAGAGTGGGCACATACATAAGTACAGTCATGTCCAAAATATATCTGGAAAATGGAAAACTGCTCTCGCAACTAAAACGAGACCGCAATAGAAAATAGCGGTTGACTTTTACTAGTTTTGCTCAATATCTCAAAGAGGGTATTCAATGTATTCAGTGTTGGCAAATCAGCATCTTTCCAGTCATTTTCAGCTTTTCATATTGTTGGGTACTATCATTTTGATCATAAGGAAGCATATCCGACCCCATTAAGTATATATATTTTTGATCAGCGCCACCAGCCGATTTAGGCATGTCCAAATAGTTTATTCTATTGCAGGTAGTATAAGTCGGAACAGCCTTAATCGGACAACTATATCATATAGCTGCCAAAGAAAGGATCGGAAAAATAATATGCAAAACTGGTAACCTCTGAGTTATGGACGTTTTTCTAGAATTATATACTACTATATCATATACATAGATGTCATAATAATCGAAACATGTATAGGAAAGAAATATGAAAAATTAAATATATTTATTCAAATAACTTGGGATATACTTAATTATTTACAACTCTAATCTTAGAAATACCATATATTGTCTACTAAATATTTCAAAAACTTCAACCAATTTTCAAAAACAGGCTGCAGAGATTCAGCACCTCAATTTACCTTATAAATCGCTTTTGGTTATTCAGGTCAAAAACCTTGTGTAAATTATATTGTCAAAGCTGAGTCTGATGACAGTTTTTTGTAGTCAAAGTATTCTGCTTTTCCGAAATGCAGATCATGTTTCCTTGACGAAAAATTCGAATATATATATATGTATATATTCTCGCAATCTGCTGAGATCGTGGTCCCTCCACAACCGCTCGAGTAAACGAATAACTTTAATATCGATACTGCGTCTTGGCTTACCGCCCCGCTGTTTGGATTTCGCTGATGAATCGCATTTCTTATATAGATCAATGATCGCCATATGCATCCACGTAATTACCTGAGTGTCGTGTGTGGATTTTTCTGTCCACTCATGGATTATGCGGTGAGTGAGTGGAGCGCTTCTCGTTTTTGCATGGCAGTAAATTCCTGGAAGCGATTCGATTCCGATCCAAATCCGATTTAGTAAGTTGGCTTCGAGTTCCCATGGCGCACAAGCAGATGACCGCAAATTTTCAATCTTATCGTTGCGATTTTGGGCCCCCGAGTTACGTTACTCGACTTAACAGACTTCTTGCCCGACCCGAGAATTATCGGGTCCCCGGTAATTATAGTAATGCTTGGCTCGTTAAAAATGGTCAACCGCAGAGGCCCGGGGACTCTGTTTGAACTCCACCACACGAGTGACAGTTTTTATGCATTAAATATTATTGTTCGTGTTATTTTGTCAAGGGTCTACGGGATGCTCTGATGGGTTGCTACTGATATTTACTGGTATTTTATACACAATTTATTTCTACGCCAGTTTGGTTCCAGCAAGAAAAGATTTAGGATGCTCTACATAAGTCTCCTCCTTGACACGACCATATTCTAGACTCTAGAGGAGTCTAGCCTTTTAGTAATAATTATCAATCCTAGCCCTAATTGTAAATATTGTAAAGCTATTCAAGAATCTATATGTTAGTAAAGTTAAATTGAACATACTTTCCCAGTTGTTTGTAGGGTGACCAGATTTGCTTATCGGCAGGGTTTCTGCGGCATCCACACATTGACTGATGTTTGCTACGTTTCGACATTGTTTGTTTTTGGTTTTTTTTCCGGGGCAGTTATGTGTGTCATTCGCCTTTATCAAATCGGTGGCCAGATGGAGCACACGACCGCAAATTTGTGGGCACTTCTTTGCCTGATTACGATGCTGTCCCATTAGTTTGCACAGCCTCGGGGGAGTCTTTCAGGGTGCCCAGAAACTGAACGAACGATCGCCCAGCTGTTCCGCTGACCGCAGAGGAGCATTATTTCCGAGTTGGGGGGATACGAGGGGCCGCACAAGTGGCAGATAGTTCGATTGATTTGCACTGTTTGTTTACATAAACGCACAAGGTTCTTCCTTATGGGGCCCATAATCTGGCGGCGCCTCTTCACGAAGGAACCCAAATCTATACACAAATATTTTACAACCAGCGTCGGCAGCGAAATGCAATTACTGGAAATTGCAGTGCGCTATCGGTGTTTAGGAAAAATAAAATGTAAAAAAAAATAAATATATATGTATGTAGTATACATATGTACATGTGTAGGTGCATATATAGGAATGGCGACGCCAATCAGTCGGATGAGCTTAGCAGCCGCGTGTCTCGCAGTGTAGAGTGCACCCCATCAACAGCTACTCTCCCCCAAGGCCCCCACTCCCGATACTCGTGACACCATCTTTAAAATTAATCCGAATACTAATATTTCACTTGACCCACACGCAGAGCGATATAAACTCTTAATTCGAGGATTTTTGTACCTTATTTGAGAACTGTTACATTGATGATCGATCTATAGTTCTTTATACTATCTTTAACTAAAATATCCTCAAATTGAGTTATATTTCCTGAAATCAATATATTCTATCTGCTTACCCAATTTACGTAGTTCTCTCAGTGCAGGAAAGGGACTTAACCCGCTCGATCTTGCAATTAGAGACTCAAAACGGCTTTATAGTTTTTAAAATTTACTGTAGCTTAGGAAAATTATCCTTGAAACAGCCAGTAAGAACGCAATATTTCAACGCAATTTTAATCTTAGCTTTTGACGCCTTTTTGTTGTGGGAGAATCCAAGAGTTCATCCGAAATCCTTCTTGATAGCGTAATAGTACTCCAGACTATCTGAAACTCGGGATATGGGAAGAAAAGACCCATAACTTATTTTATTACAAAAGCTAGCATTAAAAGAGGACTTCTTTATTCCGTGTCACAGATCTGGAAGTGGCGTCGAGCTCGGTGTCTCTGTTCGATTATCGAAATCGGCCGGGAATGTTTAGCTGCGTCGTCTGGCCCATAAAAAAGAAAAAGAGAACTACGTACACCTCACCTGAGTCTACGGCTTCTGCGTCTTTGGCTCTGCCCCAGATATATACAGACATAGTTACGAATACGAACTCTGGGGGCTATATAGATAGATCAATCGCCGGCCGCTAACTGCCTTCTTCTGGTAGGGGCTATTGTTCTGGCTCAGTCACGGGGCCTTGCTTAACAGATGTGCCTGCCTGTGGCTGCTTATCGGCTACGACTGATAGGGGCTACGGCTCCTCAGCCCCGAGCAGTTTTACAAATATAAATAGCGCATACGCAGTGGTTACCCACATCCCAAAGCGATCGATTTGAGGACCGCCTGTGAGTCACCACATGCCGCGAACCGGATTCAAGCATCGCATACTGGCGTTTCTCAATAAATGTGATTCGTTTCAATTATAAAATGCGCAGTTGGAACTATGAAGTATATAAGATGTCCCAGTAACTCAAAGTTTAAAATAATATCAGTTAACTTGAATTTCCCGCCTACATAACCTCACTCACAGTCTTTCCTGGTGCATGCCTAACCTAAAAATGCCATGTAGAAGTTACAGAACATTTTAAAACACCAATCCATTTTATATATCTAGAGGCCAGGTACGACATATTATTCCAGAATAATAGAATTATAGAGCATGTGTTAAATAGAGCTTTCAGTAAGCATAACATCCTTAACGAGTCCTTTTTCAGCACGGGCATCGCTGTGGTGGCATGACTAACCTCAAAATGCATGTGCAGCTTTGGCCCCATTGAGTCTGTTGGTTAATATATATATATAGCCGTATATACATATATGTAGCCATACATATATATGTATATATATACACATACAATTCTTTGTCCATCCGTATTGATTTTCTTCAGCTGCTGCTTTTACTGCTCTTCATTGTTTTTGCCACATAATGCTGCAAAGTGCTTGGCATTGGTGATGGCTGGCCCCCCGAACTCTTCCCTCAGCTTTATTTAGCGAAAGGATATAGAGAACGATATATTATATATATATACCTATATATATTTATATATATATATATGTAAATAAAGTGGGAGGGGGACTGGAGTGAGGGAACAAGAGAGCAACGGCGTATGAAAGTGAGGGAACTAGCGAGAATGGCGCAGTGAAGTATTTATCAGAGCAACATCAGAAATTCAGAGGAACTTTTGCCACGACGACCTGGCCATATATACCACATCTACATCGTATAACTATATATACATACACAACCAGAAGAGCAAGGGGCGAGGGGGGTTCTTTGGGATGAGAGGGAATGTAGTGGAGAGGGGGAGGAGGGGGCTATGTACCAGCAAAGAATCGGCCAAGGCAACAACAACAGAACACACGACAAAACAACGAAGAGAAACGAAGACCGACGACGTCATCATCCCTAGATGGGTGGCACAAAACCCGAGGACCACGGTGAGGGGGTGTGGGTGCCAAGTGATGACGGGGGTGGTGGTTGCACAGGTGGGCAGAGGTCACACAGAGGGTAGTGGCTGAGTCGAGCTGAGCTGAGCTGCTGTGCGATACCTCTCTGTCTCTCTGCCTCTCTGTCTCTCTATTCCTTTGAACAACACCGGAAAAAAATGAAACTGGAAAGTAGAAAGGAGAAAATTTCGATTAATAATAATATAATATTACTAAACAAGAAAGGAAGCTATCTTCGGCAATCCGGCATAGCTTAAATACCCCTACAGATAATAATCCAAGTTAAATTAAAGGATCATGTATTGATTGTTACATGATTGTTCCTATGGATGTATAAGATATAGCGGTACGATTTTATATAGGTATTTACTAACTGCAATTAAAATAAATCAACCCTATAGCTGAGAGACTAGTTTTCATAGTAACGGACAGACAGACAAACGGACACAGCTAATTTGACTCGTCTGGTGACGTTAATCAGGAATATATAGATGTAGACTTCATGGGGTCCTTTACTGTGTTGCAAACTTCTGGTCAAAATTATCGAGCAAAAACACCACTTAACGAGCTGAGATAAAAGTGACGATGGCTTCTCACTCCAAAATGTGTGATATCAAATTTTGTGGCAAATGATACCAATATTAAAGAAATAAGGTACAAGTAATTAAATTACATTACAATTCGGCACGCTGGTAGTAGTCTTTAGTTTCGAGGGACTTACTACTTATCTAGTATCACAACCATATTGATAAATTCAAATAAACTGTCGTACAGTTACATTATCCAACAATATAGAAATCAAGTCACAAAAATTGGTTGATTCAACCCACAATTACTTGTTCTGTAGTAGTCTCCTTGCAAAGGCACATTTATATGCGCATATATATATAGTTTATTGTAATATGAAACACATTTGATCTAATTTTTATTAAATGAATGGGATATAGATTGGAATTGTCTTGATCAGTCTTACATAAAAGATGTTTCATTGCAAAGTAGGTTTATCTAAATGCCGACATATATCGAATCGCAATGATTCGACAATTATTTTGTTTGTTTCTACTGACAATTCGTGTTTAACTTTATACCTCGGGCTATAGTCAACCAATTCAGTCTTCCAATATTTCATTTTACAGAACCAGCGCAAATTTGCTTGCCGTGTAGCCTCTTTGGCCCCCGCCCAGGGAGGGGCTGGCTTTCCGCGGAAGGTCGCCAGCCACAGCCACACGCAAAAAAAAGAGAGAGAAAGAAGAGGAAAACTAACATCCACAGCACAACTGGAATAGAAACAAAAATTTGTTTCCATAGATTTTTTCTTAGAACCGAGGGAAAATCCAATTAGAAATGCCCGCAGAGGGAAATAATTCACCTGTCAGGTGGCAGCGCCACCGCGTCAGGGGGATGAAAAGGGGCCTGGAGGAGGTTGTAGTTTCAGGGGGTGGCTGCGTTGTTGTGATGTGGATGGAACCTGAAACTGACGAGCTGACAAGGCTGACTAACTGAAGGCCCCGCTGCATGGCGTGGTGAGGGTGGAGGTGGTGGTGGTGCACAGGTACAGTACACAGGTGAGCTGAGAATCCGAGGGTGGCAGGTAAAATTAATGACAGACTGCAGATTGGAGGGTGGAAGCGCGTCGCATTTCGGTGTGTTTTTCTTCCTCTTTTTTTTCGTTTCGGCTCAACTTCCTTAGATGTGGATGGTCCTCCTTCTGGTCTGCCACCTCCTTCCTGTCCTGGCTCGAATATATGTATATGAACGCAGTCCCCTCTATGTTCGATATATATGTACATACATATGTATATGTTTAGGTAAAACGGAAATGAACCAACAGAAAACACAAGCAGAGCCATGAATCTGAAATTCTTTTGGCCCTGCGTTTTAGCCTGTGCACCATCAGGGGGTAGTTTGGCCATGATAACAGCCTGATATTATATAGTTTGTGGCTTAAAACAAAATCGTACAAAAAGTTCAAAGAAAACTAAAGCAAAGATATGTAAAAGAGGATGAAAAAATGTGTATAAATAAAGGGATAAGTAAGTCAAAAGAAATATAAGGCTGATGAACTTGAGTCTTTCCATACTATATTTAATTTATGAAAAATTATTTTTGGATACCGCTGAAGTAAGCTAGTTGTCTTTAGAGAAATGCAGGACCTTCGCTGTTATCCAGCAGGGTATTAAATGGGTCGATTTTGGATACCGGCTTAGCCGGCTTCTCCTTCGCCCAGCCCCCGGTACACTCAGCTCATTTCGGTTTTGGTTCGGCTTGACTCCGGTTTGCCTCGAGTGACATGCGGCTGACGTGGGCCTTTTGTCCTGCTGCTCGCCTCGGATGCCCAATGGCCCTGAGGCGCGGCCTTCTCCCCCTTCTCCTCCTCCTCGCCCGGCTTCGTCCAGTCCCGGGGGTTGGCCCCATTCCCCATGACCATCGAGAAGTGGTTGCTCTTTTGCCGACAGCAGTGTCCAGCAGAGGTTGTTCTGCCCTTCAGACGCCACTTGCTTCGTTCGCTTAGTCATCATCACCGGCCCTCTGTCTGCCATTAAATATAGATTGCAAGAATTAAAAATACAATAGTAATAAAATACATTTCGGATAAGCTCGATGAAGGCAGTGGCCCACTCGCCGATTTAAAAAATAATCAGGCCCGAGGAAGGATAATTCAGTTATGATTCGGTGTAAGGGCTAACCCTTTCGATGGGCAATTAATCCTATAATATCTTGGTATTCTATAATCCCTTTCCTTGCAATAGTTAATTAATTAAGTATCCGTTAGGGATTAGAATTTGGATTGGCTAACAATATTATGTTAGTATAAATAAGGGATATGTTAATAGGATAAAATGGCGCTGCTAAGCTTTTGATTGGGCTGTACCAACGCCATTTTGTGGCTTTAGATACACGAAGGATGAGCTGCTGCCCGAGGAGGCTTAGCTTTTTGGGAGCAACCCTTACTGGGTATGTCCTCATGCATGTACTAGGAAAGCTGGACAAATCACAGCGAAGAGATGACTGAAATCGGATGACTTTCAGATAGGATGCAGGGTGGTTGCGGGTGGTGCTGGCTCACTGAGGGGTAGTTCAGCTTTCACCCACCACCCTCTGTGCCTTGTGCTCCTTGTGTCGCCTGTGGCGTACACGTATCTGCAAAATACATTTCCAGCTGAAAACGGAAAAATCTATTAAATCAACGTTGCTGCGGCAACCAATTGTGGGCAAACGAACGAAACCACCGAAAAAAATACACATACACACGAGAAGGGGTGGATTTGGGGTTGGGGGACACTGCCACCCCTGTGCGCTTCGCATTGGTGTATCTAAGTAGCGCACAGATACAATTTACAGCTCGCATTTCGTATGCAAAAAGCTAGAGCCACAGCAGCAAAACTTTTTTGCCGCACGCCAACCGGCAGGGGTTACTTTCCAAGGGGAAGGGGGCCTGGGTTGGACTGGGGATATATACCTATATCCGAGTCCGAGGGACAGTCGCCAGATACATTTGCCGCGAATTTATCGCTGCTGTAACTTTCTAGCTGCTGCTGCTGCTTCTGCTTCTGCTTCATCGTTATCCCTCGCTGCCTTTACCGTTGAGTGGAAACTTTCGAAAAGCAGGAAATTGTCGCATAGAAACACCCCCTCCCCGCCGTTTTCCAACGTTTCCTACCGTTTTCCGGAACCGCACTGCCAGCTAGTCGAAGCCCTGTCAAGATAGAAAAGCCTTGATGGCCGGGAGCGAAGGGCCCTTTGCCACTAAAAACTTTAGCTCGAATGAACTTACTTTGGTAACATTTATTTCCACAAATTTTATTCCGACTACAGAAAAAAGCCAAAAAAAATCAAAAACAATTACGTACATATTTAATAATCTATAAATATCTTTAGAAATTTGGATTTATTTAGTTCTTTTAGCACACATATACTAACTTATGTACCTTTTCTCTCTTTAACTGTTTCTCATTTTATAAATTCACATGTTTGTCGATTTTTCATGATTTTTCATTTAAAAGAAAACGATTTTATTATTTCTTTACGAAAATCTTATAAACATAAAAAACAAACACAAATTGTGCGGAGTTAAGTGGTAAAAAGTGAGGACTGGTTTACTGAATATGAAATGAAGTTTACTAAATATCCCCAAGATGTAGGCGTGGTCCAGACTCTCTAAGCTGCTAAGGATTGAAACCCAGCTGACTATATACCTCGAATACATACAAGTATATACCGATTTAAGTTTAGCTGCCCTCATCAGTAGCCAATGGATTGGCCACTAGACCCCGTGGGGCATTATATTGAATTATATTGGACTTTGTTTCATTCTAAAGCTCTAAAGCTAAATAATAATGATAATAAGAAAAAATAAACTAAATGGGGAGAAACTTTCTATAATTATAATCGGTACCCAAAGAGTACAAGGGTATGATAGCTTAGTGCCAACAGAGAATGCATGTAATAGACAGAAGGAAGCATCTCATACGCTATAATATATACATATTATCTTGATCAGCATCACCACTCGAGTCAATTTAACCATGTCCGTATGTCCGCCCGTATAAACCAAGAGATCTCAGAGACTGTGCTACTTAGAGCTACCAGATTTGACAACATTGAAGTTTGCTTTAAAATATAAATTAAGCAGCAAATTTTGATGTATATTTTAAAGTGTTCGAAACGATGCACTACGGCCAGTACACTCAAGTGAGGTATTAGAAGGTGCAATAGGAGAAAGTATAGGCTATCTACGTTCGAGGTTATAGGGCACATAACGTTATAATTTGCACATAAAACTGTAATGGGTTCGTGCATTTCCTACGTTGTTCTACAGTAACACAAAACTAAAGTTAAATAGAATCTAATATTTTTACTCGGTACATAGAAATTGAGCTGGCCTGTCAGGTCAGTGCTCTCCACGTTACCACGGATAAGGTTATAGATGAAGGTTATAGATGATGTCTTAATTTTTCAACATTTTCTTCTGCCTTCTGCCCTGTTTAATATGAGTTTTTCATAAATTTGAGCATAATTAGAAAGCCAGCACTTAGCTAGGTCAATGAGCGTTTAAATATCAGCGGGAATGCTAAGGGTAACGCGTATCTTATAAATTGATTGGCAAGTAGCGAAGTAGCAGTTGTCCCCTCTTGACATCCGTTATACGCTCATGGTAATTTCTTTTATAAAATCATTTTGTAATATACGATTAAAGGTGATGTTCTGCATTCTTTTTGGTTAACGAAAAATTCATTTGTTGCGGAAAAGCGGAACATACTATCGACTCTCGGCTGGCGGACACGTAATAAATTTCCCAGTGACGGTTGCATTTTTGGGTCATGTCAGTCTGCGGCGGCGCCACCTTGGAGCTCCACCACCACCTGCCTTCCCAACACCTAGCCCTCACCCAAAGGGAGGAAGAACTCAGGGTTGACATCGCTCGAATGCCAGAGTCGAAGGATCTAAATCAAGTCGTTTCGAGTGGTTTTCCGTATCGAGATTTGTTGGCGGACTCCGACCTTGGTTTCTCCCAACGAATGGGAATAAAATGGGGGATAGGAGTACACAGGTGTTGTATGGAAAGGACGACGCCATGACCAATGGAATGGGTGGAAAATGATGGGGTGACATTACTCATCCGCTGGCAATGACAATGACAATACAATACAACCCCATCGTTGTTCGTCGTTTGTCGTTCGCTCTCCAAGGATTTGCCTAATGAGCATGCCATGTCCAGGTAGTTGCTACCTGTCCACGTCCACCCTCTGATTCGCCCCACGTGTCGTAATTACCCTCTGATGATGGCGACTCACTGGCTTCGTCGTCATTAGGCGACAGTGCCGGGACGCGAACATGAAACCCGATGCAGACATCAAAGCTGGCCTCGGGACTGGGCTTGTCGGGATTCGGGGATTGGGAAGTATCTACAAGTACCACTTCGTCTTGCATGCGAACTGAACCCACTATGCGTACCCCGCATCCAGTAATCACTTTTGTTTATAAAACAAGCATTTACAGTTTTCCAATAAGTTATCTGTAAGGATATATGTGTAAGCTCTCCTGTCGTAAATAGAACGTGGACAACAGAAAGAAACGAGCAAAATAATAAGATTGTATTTATACACACCTATGTATAAATATGTTAGTGTATCTTCTGGCTTATGAAACTTTGCAGTGCATTGAAGCCATGTCTGGCCAACTAGGTAGTCTCCAAGTTGATATTCTTCTTTCTATTTCTATTTGAAAATATAACAACCAGCTTGATCAGATATATATCTTATGGCTATTATAGAAATTATCCCACTTTGTTTTTTAAATATTATAGTTCCAATTTTCAATAATCTTCTAATACGGAATTTTCTGTCTGTTTGTCGACGTTGATTTTTGTTTTAACTCTAATTACAGTTTTCCAATGTCATGGTTATACCTGCAAGGGTATAAAAAACTTTGCCTTGTTGAAGTTGTTATTCATGTTTTTTTTTATTCTCTTACTTTGTGTAAATATGGAGAATATTTTTTGGGGATTATTCATGGTCGCTGGTTCTGTGTCACTCATTCTCTTGAGGAAATAGCCAGGAAGAAAAAAAGTTACTTCCCCACGCATCCCTTTGTTGGTCAAAGGTGTGTCAGTGACACGGGACTACCGCCACCCTAGGCACCAATGCTACCTTTCATAGCACACTCAGAAAAAAAAGGCTTAAGATAGGCTTGAATTATTCAATTCTTCAATTTGTATATACAACTTGTAGCATATTTTCTTATAATAATCTTAGCTTGAAAAATGGATCAGCTCTCTCAGAGCTCAGCTGAAAACAACTCTCTCGTTCGCTACTTAATGGGGTAATTGCTACCTCCGGTGCAACAGAGAGAGAAAGAGAATTATATGGCACACACATGCATAGGTGTGAAAAAGGTCCCTCCGATGTGCATTAACTGCAGATCAACCTTATTTAATGAATATAATTTTTTATAATGATAAAAGCAAGTTTAAAACCAAGCTAAGGTATATATATAATATATATGCTGGTATAATCATCCCACTTAAAAAATATACAAAGTTCTAAGCGAAGAAAGTGGGTCTCATTGTTGTTTGTTATCAATTTACTTAAATCCGATCTTTACAATTTTTCATGACTTGTGTGGGCAAAAGTGGGCGTGATTTTAAAGTTTACATGATCTTCGGGATATATATAAGATTGTTGTCACTACATTTGGTTACGCTGGCACTCTAAGATCTGTTGTTTCTCACGGACAGGCACACGGACATGGCTAACTCTACTCGGCTGGTGATGCTGATGTAAAAATATAGCTTCTTGTTTCTTTACCTCGTTGCATACAATCTCAGTTGGCACTAAGTTATAAAACGCATGGTTACCGTGTACATATATTTAAATATTTAAAAAAAAAGAGTATTTCTCCAGGTGTTTTCGTTGGGTGTGTCCCCTTGATGGTGGTGAAAAAGCGGATGAAGCGGGACAGCATCTGCCACCACCTACCACTTACCACCAGCAGCAGTTCTTGTTCGCTTTTGGGCTATTGATTTTCTCTGGATTCTCGCCGTTTTTAGCCACTTTTTTGTTGTTGGCCGAACGGGGCACGCGATCTGACGGCGCGCGTGGTTCGAAGTTCAAAGCCCACGAAGCCACACACACGCATGTGACGTCGTCTTGGTTGTCTGTCCACTCGGATGTGACGAGAAAGGGAGTAAGTAGACTCCGGGGCGGGGAGAAGTAACCCAGCGGTCCGTACCTATGCATCTCTGCATCTCGCGGGGGTTACCAAAAGAGGCTCACCTGCAAAGATCTCAACTGATAGACTTTCCCCTGATTAAACAAAAAAAAAATCGAACTAAACAAGTAAAAATTTAAGTTTTCAACTTCCTAATGGTTAGCGATGCCATTTTTCTTATGTGGTTTTCCAATTACTTTACAAGCGAAGAACAAGTAATTACTTTTTGCTACCAAACTGAACTTGTCAGAAACCTAATTATTGGCTGGTGTTATTGGCTGTTAATGAGTTAGGTTCTTGGCAGCATTATGCCATCCATAACTCTCTTGGAAGCCGTGGTTCAATGCTCCCGATGCCATCGATTCCACCAATCCCAACGCGATCTATCGACGGTTTAAAGATGAAGTCTCTCCCCATCTCCAATCGCCGCGGGACGGGGGCGAGAGGCCAAAATCAATGCTAAGCTGGGCAGCCATCGAAGCTAACCACAGTCGATCTCGCCACGGATACAAACACAGGCACAGTCGCAGGCACAGTTGCTAGAGATACATTCGGAGAGACAGATACAGATAGAGATACATTTATATGTATGTACAGAAAAAGAAGCCTGGCGTTGGGTGCCGTCGGGCCGGGTCGGGGCGGTGGAACACCGCTGACAGAGATTAATGAAGCACTTATGGGCGAACGACGCGCACAACCACACACGGATACAGACGGCGTCGCTGTCTGTGAGTTACTTTTCTGTGCCGACCATTTATACATATGTATCTGTAGTCGTAGCTGTAGTCGTGGCTGGCGGTGGCTGCGAGGTGATGATCTCGCCGAGCTGCTTGTTCATTTGCCGCTACTGCCGAGATTTGAAAGCCCTCATCTGTAGATACATATGTATCTTTGTCTCTCCTTGGGGTAGTGTGTATATGTGTACAGATCGAGCCGGTTCAGGGGCTATTTATAGACCTCACACACTCTCTCTGTCTTTCTCCATCTTTTCCTGACACACAATAAGAAAATATAGTACATAGAGCTTGGGCTATAGATACAAATATATGTTTTTCCTGTACATATTTGCCGGACAACAAGAAATCAATTTTTGCAGAGGCCACTCGTGCCCGTTGGCCACTTGGCATTTTTCACACGCCACGCCAGGGATCCATTCCCTGCCCCGGCCAAGGCCCTGCCTTGGTCCAGTCAGCGATGCATGGGCCCAAAGTTCTTTCTTTTTCATTATGGTCATCTCCCATCGAAGAAGTACAAAAAAAGCAAGAGCAAGAGCAAGAGCAAGAGCAAAAGCAGAAGCAAGAGGCAGACCAACCGAGCGCATTAGCATTTTGGTATCCGCATCTGTATCCGTGACCATGCCCTTGTATCTGTATCTCTGGGTGTAGGCATGGCACATACACAAACTCTGTGTGTGTTGTGTTGCTAAAAGTTTTCTGCGAAATTGCCGGCTGTCTGCTTCGCTTCCTACGATTTCGGAGGCACTGCTGCCTCCCTCTCTTGCCCATCCTTCTCAGTTCGTTCGCACTCCCCCGTTTTCGCCCATCTTGGCCAAGTTGTAGCCATGGCCAGAACATGGGATCATCGCAAGGTTGCGCTCCGTTCCGTTCTGGCTAAATCTGTATCTGTCTCGGTTTCTGCTGGGTAGAGCAGTTTCCGCGCATCACAAATTAGTCGGGTGGGTTTATTTTTTGCCACAAGAAGAAGATTTATGGGGCATCGAGCCATTCAAATTTATATATTCATTCAACGGAGCACCGCCTTATCTGAAGATCTACGGAGAAATCAAGCTAAACTTTAAACGAATTAGATGCTCCAAATATAAGGTTTTCCGCGAAACATTTTACGACACTAATAATTGATTCATATATTTTTTTAATATGAATATTTAAGGAATGAGTATTTCCGAAATATAGTTATACTTTACGGGTAATTCTGGTGGCTTTCCAAAAACGCCTAATTGGTTATGAATTTAAGCTGTAGAAGAAATATCGTAGGCAATTGTTAAAGACCCCATTGTAGGTTCCCTTCGAATGACGAACTTTAAAGTTCAAAATAAATCTTTTTTTATTTTGTTAAAAAATAGTTCTTAAAACCTAAAAATGCTGATAGTATATTGGTTAAATATAATAATAAATTGGTTATATAATAATAAAAGCCTGAAAGTATCTGCGCAATATATAGGCAACCTCTGAGCTTAAGCCCACCAATATTTTCCTCCTCCTCCGCTTTTATTGTGGGCTCCCAGCTCCCAGGTCCTCTCGGGCAATTACCTTGCATTACCAGGTGCATTCAAAACTGCTCACAGCCCTTCTGTATTTCGTACCTGTATCTTGCAGATGTAGATGTATTGAATATGTGCCTGTGTAGCATTCTCTCGCTGCGTAGAAGCTTTTTGCTGCCTTTTAAATAAGAGGGGAATGCCTGTCTGTAGAAATGGCTGCGAGATGATCATCATAATGCTGCTGGTTGGCTGCCTGCTCTTCTCCCGGTGATCACAATGACGATCATGATGATGATGGCGATCGTAATGACGATGGTGACGGCGCAGATGTAGACGCACTGAAAGCGAACGTTCCGCTTGGTTAAAGATCATTACCGGCAACGACAACCTAAAGGGGCCGACGACGTCAGCACTTGGAGTCAGAGTCGGAGTCGCAGTGGCAGGCAGAAGAGCCCAAGACCAAAACCCACACCCAGTCCAAAAAACAAGCCAAGACCAAGACCGAATCCGAACCCGAACTCGAGCCCGAGCCCGAACCCAACCCATTACGAACTTCAACTCGAATCCCAAAAGCCGCAGACGACAATGGCGGCTTTGAACTTGCACGGTCTGTGTCGGTGGAAAAATTAAGGCATCCAGGGTAAATTCAGTATTTACTTTATTTCATTTTTATTTAATTTGTTCTGAGTAATTGTAATATAAATAATATATGGTAAATAAGGAGGAAAGTCAGTTTAAACTCTAACAGTTCTCAGAGATACAGGCATCGCATTTACTGAGTGATAAATAGAAAAGATACATACATAGATTGGATGGTTGGCGCAGTCAAAATATGCTTTTCAGATCCGCAGAGACTGCGAAGACTGCTTCGGCTCACCGATTGTTTGACCGGGCCAATACCGCTCGTCGGGCTGAAGATGATGATGATGACAATGATGATGATGCCAGGCCATGATGTGGACGCCGAAGTCAGGGGCAGTCAGGCAAATCAGAGCGCACGCCAGCTCCAGCTCCAGCTCTAGATTCAGATCCAGAGGCTTTATGGCCAAACATATATCTCAGTCGAGAGAGCGAACACATCCCCAGACAGATGACGGATGTTGTGCGACCGCCAGTCATTACCTTTCACTCCAACTCCAACTTCAACTACGAGTCCGAGTCCGAGTCCGAGTCCAAGACTCTGGCTTCAGTTTTTTCTACGTTTTAAGGTTTTACATCAATGATCACTGAACCGTTTACGTTTTTGAACTGTTTCAAGGTCTGCAGTCTGCCATTGTCTTTGGCTCTTCGGTTCTTCTGTCCCTCTGTATCCGTATCATCTACATACATATGTATATTTGCTGTTTAGCTTCTGTTTCGAGCGGATCTCTAGTGCAGTTTCGATCCGCAGCGGTTACGTATAATGATTACCCACGGCGCTAGGCGACGCTGGTCACCCCGCAAAAATTCTCTAGAGTGACCGTTGTGCGGAGAGCCTCTCTCCGCGCTTCTCACAAATGTGACCTGCACGGCGACAAAGAATACAAATTGGGTGTCAAGTTTGTTGCGATTGTCCATTAATTATGAATTATTGTAAAATCCTTTTAAAGAAGTTGTGCCTAATTGCGGTTTATATTATAGTTTTAATTTCCATGCCAAATAAATAGGGGAATAATATCAAAGATTAAAAATATACAATCCCAGGATAAACGCAAATTCACGAAGTCCGCATTTTCCATTGAGAATCATTGTGGGTTAAGCTTTTATTCTCTGTGACGCCGATGCGATCGACTTTCTTTTCCCCAGTTTTCTTGCGAAAGTTGCGATATGTGCTAAACGCTCAACGCCGCCATAAAAGCAACCGCCCAGCAATTGGTTATGGACCTTGATTGACGATTGACGGGTATTGACTTTGATTGCGGGTGGCTAACCGATGGCACGCTCCCAATTGCCGCTCAACTGCGACAGCGACTGCGCAGCTTGGGGATAAAATATTCACCTAACATATATCGAGAATAGGAACTGCATCCCCGAGGCCAGGCAGCTGCCTGTCTTTGGAGGCGTCTTCTCGGACAGGTGTGCTACCTGACTCGCCCTCTGTCCCTGTCCATGTCCCTGGCCACATCCCTGCCCATCTCCATCCTCATCCTCAGCCACAATCTACGTCCCTCGGTGCTCTTCCTCAACTCCACATGGCATGCGATCACGAAATTAATGAGCAGCAACGTAATTACTTCTTGATGGAAATTAGGCAACTGGCGGAGGAAAATGAAAATGAAAACGAACGAGAACGAGAACGGGAACGGGAACGGGAACGAGGAGAAGAGAACGAGAACTGGAGCTGAAGTCAAAAGAAAAACCAGGCGAAGACAATGACAGGGACAGAACCTGGAAAATGAAAGGCAAGGTGAAGAATTGAAAGTGAGCTTTAGAAGGAACGACCGCAGTCAGGAAAGGGTTTAAGTCCCATGTTTTATATATATTTTTACTTAATCTCGCTAGTGCAGCAAGCATACTTAAATTTTAGCTTTGGTCACAACAAATGTTAAAAGATATATAATATTTAGAGATATGTATCTCTAAAGAAACTAATTAGTGAAGCTAATCCACCAGCAAGTTAGACCTAACTAACAATTAAAGGGGAATAAAAATGTAAGATCGAAAGAAAATGCAAAATGCAACTATGCAAATAATTTATAAATGTGAAAATAATGTAATTGGAAGGTTGTTGGTTATTTAAATTACGACACTAAGCAAAGTTCGTGCACCAGAAGAGACAGCAAAAACTCAACTAGAATCTCAAAGATCTTTTTGGACCCTCGATGATAATCGAATAATTATATTGCCATTGTTAAAGGCCTAAAAATACATATAAAATGCGTCTTTTTGTTGTTGTATTCTCCCAATTCGGTGTACATATATGGAATATTTATTTTTGCATAACCTTTTCGCGAGTTCCTGCCGAATCGCCATTTCTCGGTCGAAATCTGGCGACTGCCGACTGGCTCTTTGTTGCCAGAAGACGGATAGCCCGGCTGAGTCAGAAGTTGGGGGGAGACTGAGACATTTCGCCATTATGCAAGCCAAGATTCCCAATGAACAAATGAATTGTCATAAAGAAAATTCTTGTCCAGCTCTTATGTGAGCAGCGGGTTCAGCTGGGTCTGGGTTTGAGGGAACGAAGACTGGCTGGGGAACCCACCGAGTGCTGTGCTCCGAGAGCTTGGGAACGAACGCCATTATGCGGGAAAATTCGAACAAAAAATCTGGCCGGCACGTAGACGTTGATAGAGTGAAACTGAAATGCAGAAATTGGGTAATTACTGAATGGGTCAACGCCAGACAGAGCACAGCAACAACAAAAAAAAAGAGAAGAGAAGAGAGTACGAACATATAACGAAAAAAAAGCAGAACGGGGGGAGATTATATTATTGGGGTGTTCTCATTACCATTGGCGCCATGAGGCTGCAAGCGAAACCGGAGACCCAAGAAGGTGTCAAGCCGTGAATTACTTGACACATGCATCCATGAGATACAGATACTGACCGTTACAGAGACAAATACAGGTGCAGAGAGCGGAAAATGCATGGACGACTCTGAGTTGCAAAATCAAACAAGTTTCAAAGTAAACCTCGCACATTAAAGAATATGTATCTTGGCCTATTTTGTTTTTTCAGTGTACAGATACAGATACGGCTGCAGTCCGCCCACAGATACAGGTATAGATACAATTTATTGGTCCGATTGCATTGAGTGAGCTCGCAATCCGATCGCTTATCGACAACGCGTGCAATGCTCAGGGATTACTGAATGCCTCTCTCCCTCTCTATGGCATAAGAGAGGGGCAGCGCGGTCAGTACCCCCCTTTGAAACCGAACCGAATCCCCCTTTATATAAGGCATACCTGTACCCAATAAGCGATAATGAAGACATGCAGCATGCCATTACTCAGATGGGCAAATTGAATTTGAACACGTCTTCCTGTACCCTGAACCCGAGAGCCGCTTACATAAAGGCGTCCATTTGCCGCGGGACGTGTCCGCGTCCGGGTTGAAGACCGCCCACGTCTCCCACTCCGGCATTCGGTGACATTCAATCTGGGAATCGACAGAATTCCGCCCACAGATAGTCACCCCCTTGACTTGCCCAAATCTCAAGATATTCCCGAAGGCCCTCGGTCGCGATTGGGGCTCCTTACAAGCTATATGCTAATACGCGCACACAGACTGATAGCAGCTATCGGCCAAGAGGCGAGCAACTCAATGATTAGCCACAGTGAGCCCCGTTGTTCCAGCTACCAAGTATTCAAAAATATGGACGGTTACTACTTTAGATGCGGCTCAATGAAATAGCCAAGGAACAGCACAAGGTATCCACAAATCGATAACATATGAAACAGCCTTTACGTCATAAACATTCATTTCAATTTGATAAAAACGAGTAGGTATAGCTTTATTTCATCATCAGTAGCGAATAAGGAAAGGCTTTTACCTTAAAGGCTGCTCAAAAAAACAGCCAAGGTATCCACAAATCGATAACATATGCAATAGCCTTTACTTCAATAAAAATCAATTAAATTTGATTAAACAAAAATGGGTAATGCGATTTCATCAGTAGCAGGAATTCGACGTTGACGAGGGCAAAGAATTGCGCAGGTGACCCGCTCTCTGTCTCTCTTGCTTCCAGCCTCGCTAATCTCCGAAGAATGAGGGGGTTGGCTGCTATATATACAGCAGCTTTTAATATAGGGTGGTGACGATTGAGGGTGGGGAGGTAGGAAACTTCGACTGCGACTGCGACTGCGACAGCGATTAGATAGGCGGCCATCAAAGGCGTTCAATCATGTCCCTCCGATAACAAGCCCGGGGATCAGGGGGAGCTGTCCAGGGGCTCGGGATTCCGAACTCGGGGCTCTGGGTTCTCCGGGGACCCAGCTCTTCTTGGCCAGCAGCGGATTCCGGTAACCGGAAAAGACGAAAATACCAGGTATCTGGCAACTGTTAACGATTTTTATTGGCCCATATTCCCATGTGGCCTTAAAATAGAATACCACACTATTGGTCATTGTTTAAATTACTACGAAGTACTAATTATATATATATTTATTATATGTATGAAAATTTAATTCATCCTTCGTAAGTCCCACAATATAACTTAGTTAATTCCATTATTTCAAATATGTACATATGTAAGTCAAAGTCTTCCTGAAGTTAGCTTTCTTCTTTTAGTTTTTACTATTGGTGTATGATTTGACATACTGATCAATACAACATTCGAATTTCTTGGAAGTAACATTTACATATATATATAATATTTGTTATTATTTTTCAAGCGTAATACTTAAATTTCACGACATTATTTGCCGGTTTGCAACCCAATCCCATCAAATTTTCAGTTGTCACATTTTACCAACTTGCGGCAGCTTTCCCTTAACAGCTTTATTATGGCTAGAACCAAACGGAAAAGAAACACAAAAACAACAACCACGAAAACAATGAAAAGAAAATGTCACTGACAGTTAATTAAAAAACAATTTAAACAAATTAGAGTTGTAGATAGAGTCAGATGGAGACACCAACAACAGCGGCTAAAAAGCAATGGAAATAAAACGTAAAACGCATTAGCAGCCAGCAACAACAACAAGAGAGGGCGGAGTAAGCGTTAAGACAAAGGCAAAACCCAAAAACAAGTAAAAGACAAAATGAACAAAAAAAAATTCAAGTAAAGAAAGCTTCGCCGAAGTTTGTATACCCTTGCAGAATGTGACGGCTTAGTGCGATAGTTCCAAAAAGCATCTACATATATGATATAGTAGTCCGATTTGCATAAAACCTAAAGTCTCCTTTAATAATCTTATAGAAGAAGCATATAAGAAGTTTCATTTTGGCCATTTTGGCCTGATCGGTTCTATATAATGGTCCGATTTCGTTAAGACATATACAATAGACTGCTTGCAAAAGAAATAAAACTATGGTGAAAGACTCAGCCCGATAGCCCAAAAACTGAGAGATTTCTTTGTGTTAAATCGAAGGTCAGACGGACAGGCGGATAGACGGACATTGCCCGACAAACTATATGTACGTATACTTTATGTATGTATACTAAAAGTGGTCACTGCGTTGCAAATATCATAAACAAATTCGAATACCTTTTTGCAAGGGTATAAAAACAACCGTAAAACGGGCGACGAAAATTTAACAAATTTTCAAACAGCTACGAGAAAAGTGTCCGAAAGAGAAGTCACAAATAAGTGCACCGAAAGAAATGCAGAGCTAATAAAAACTTGATGTATATTATATACATACATACATATGTACATAAATTATTGTTTATTATTATTATATATATTTTAATTTCCAAAAACAAGAAAATATTTCTCTGACGTTGTTTTGAAAATGTACAACAATGTAAATAAATCTTTATGCATTTTTTTCAGTAAGATCCTAGGCAGTGTCTGAAAATATGTATGTATATAAATATATGGAAGATTGCCTTCTTAGGAAAATTTCTTGAATATTTCCAATTGGTACCCCAGGAACAGCATCTATTGGCTTAAATATAAAAGTGTAAATTAATTAAATTAATAATCGCCTCAACAGCTTTTCAAATACAAAACAGATTGATAACGATTTTAAGGCGATAAATCAAGAAATTGTTTCGACGAAAGCATCCACATTTCTCGCGGTGCATCGCTCAAGAAGGAGAAGCACGAGAATAAGAAGGGGGAGAAGAGGAGCGGTTCAAGAAGAAGAGACGCCACCCGCCGCCCTACGCTCACGACAATTCAATGGATGGAAGCAGTAACTGCGACGCCGACTGCAACAGCCACGGTAGCGGCGACAGCAACGCAACGTTCAACGACATTGCCGTCGAAGAAGAAAATTCAAAGAGCAGCAGCAGCAGCAGCAACAAAACTCAGGTGTAATGAGAGCGCAGCAGCAGCACTCACACACCGCCAGCCAGCTCTCACATAGATACTCACAGCGGACTCACATAGATAAGCGGCAACGAGAGAGCGAGAGCGTGCGGCAGCGCTGCTGCGTCACAGCCGCAGCAGCAGCAACATCTCCGCTGTTAAATCGCCGCCTGGCCATTGGGCAAAGCCGACGTCGACTGCGACGCCTGCAGCGAGGGCTTAAGCTTCGTTTCTGCTCGTCTCGTTCTCACGTCTCTTCACATGCGAGAGAGAGCGAGACCATAAAGGAGAGGGAGAGTGCGCTGCGTGCTTTCGTTTTCACAGTTTTTCGGTTGCTCTTCATTTGTTTTTCTTCCACTTCATCCTCTTCCTTAGCTTGTTTCTTTTTTTGTTTTTTTTTTTTTTTTGGGGAGGGGGGATGTGGTAGCGCCTCCTTCGTTGAGATTTGTTCTCTGCCTATGCACGTTCGAGTGTGTGCGTGGCATGGCGTATCTGTGTGCGAGCCAACCACAGCAGCCTGCTCTCGTTTCAGATGCTTGCTATCTCTGTCTCTGTCTGTGTATCTGGTGCTGCGCAGGACAGTCGATTTGCATGTGTGTGCGCTGTGTGTGCATGTACATACATCTTATGTGCTGCTTACTTGCGTTCTTCTGATTCGTTTGCTCTTCTACTATTCTGCTCTTCTGTTCTCCTCTTCTCCTCTTCTCCTTTTCTCCATTTCTCCTTTTCCACGTTCCACTTTCCTCCTCCTTGGCGCATTGATTTTTCTCTGCAGACACAGAGCATAATGCTGCGGCCACAGTGAAGCTTAGCGCAGGGAGAATCTTTTGAAGCAAGGGAGCTTTCATTTAACGAGGAGTTAAGGTGCCTGCCTTCATTGCTCCATTCTCCTGCGCCTTAACGGAAGGTCAAACGATAAGAGATGCTATAGTGCGCTACAAGTGTTCTGTGAAGCGCAGCTCTCTGACAGTTAATGTTAACTCTCAATTCAAAAACTAACTCGTAGCTTATATGTGCATACATATATGCAATATATATATCTGTATAATATATATAATATTACATATTAAATCCTTTAGATGAATACGATGCATAAAGAAAAGAATTAACTAACCCAATATCGTTAACTGTACATTTCATAATCACCTTGCTAAATTCATATATGTATAGGGAACGCTTGATACTGCTACCATATGTAGCACTGGTGGCTCTTATTCCGCTCGCACTGTATCTACATCAATCTGGGGATGAAAGAGGTGCACGGCCTGTATAATACATATGTATACATATACATACAGACACACGTGTGGGGCCTGCTGAACCTGTGCTCTCTTTTCTCTGGCCATCAACGCACGCGCCCGCATTTAGTCAACGAACCACAAAAAAGGCATTCGCAGCCACAGCTGCAGATACAGATACAGATACAGCTACAGATACAGCTACAGATACATTTGCCCAAACAACAGAAGCAGAGCGGGCCCAGAACCAACAGCAGCTACAGATACAGGCATTTTATTGATTTGTCTGAGGGCCTCTTTTGCATCCAAAGGTGTCACCGCAGGCTGCCCATGATTGCACAAGGCGATGAAATCATGCGGGCCGCCACTCCAACCTCCCGTAAACTCCACTTCTGGCCAATGGGAACTGGTCTGGCCTGGCTCTGCCCCGCAACATCCGCACCCGCAGAGTATGTACATCCCACATCGCAGATCCCACCTTCCACCTTCCACATCCCACCCCCCATCATCCGCTCTGCCAGATCAGAGAAGCCATTCATCCATTTATCCCACAAGCAACCCCTATAACTGTTTTGGTTTGTTATGTACAAATTCTCATGGCTTTCATTTCGGTAACCAGGCAACAACACTTGTGTATCTGTATCTGTGGCTGTATCTGTAGCTTTAGCTTTAGCTATAGCTGTAGCTGTAGCTGTATCCACCACCCACCCTGGTACTCTGACACCCGTGGTGCCCGCCATCCGCCCACTCTTCTCCGCTGAGGTGTGTGCTCTTCTTCGGCTTGGTCAGGTTGCGAGTGCTCCGTGTGATGGGGTGGCTAAGCGGCGGTTAGGCAATCAATACTCTGGGCATAGATACAGTACCCCACCTTATACCATTTCCACTGCCATTTAAGCCTTATAAATTATGCGTGAGACTTTTATTGATTCACCCCGCCGCAGCAGAACATCTATAGTACGGGATGGCGGTTACTATAGATGGCACTGGAAGGGATATATGGATGGGGTGTACATGGGAGATGGCAGCCATTTCGATTCCAGGTTAATGGACAACGATTACCGCCGCCGACGACTTGGGTCCACTTAAGTGGAAAACAATTTTCGATTTAGCTCCTGCGGGAGCATTCATCTAAGGGAGAACACAAATAATTGCCAAATTGGCCCGAGGATACAGGAATCAAATGAAGAAATCGAAAAACGAACAACTTTTCATAATTCTTAAGCTTTTAAGAACCTAAAAGGAGGCAGGGAGACCGATTTTCCCCCTCACAAATCGACATTTCCAGTCTTCGATTTACCAGAACTGTCACTTACTCCCACTTCTAAGTAGTATTTCCGAGATCAGTTGAAGTCTAATATACTGTCGCTATCGCACTGTCTTCGCCGAAACCGTAAACCGTTTGATGATCGTAGGCCTGGTATCTGGGAAAAGCCCCCAACTGGCAAACCACTGACGCAGGTTAGGATCACCGGATCCGCCGGACATCACCAGGCGGCGATGTGGTGCCAACGTGTGAATGGTATTTTGGCAAATATAGCAAAAGGGAGAGAGATAAGGCCTCGGCTATTGGACGCGGTGATTCACCATCTGGAACAAGCTGACTCACATGGAAAAGGTGGAAGAGGTTCGTGATAGCGATCACGACGCGATCACTGATGCAATGCGCCAAAGAACGGCGCGAAATCTATCGGAATCGAACGGGGACGAAGAGGGAAACGGAGTAGCCGAGGAGTGGAGAGGCGGAGACTATAATATCACGCGGCTCCGGTGCGCAGGGCTTAAAAATCGCTTACAGCGTCTTTAAGGCCAAAAGCCCAGAGACAACACCGAGAGGCTCCAGAGACTTGCGACAGATATACCCGGTGATAATTGTGTTATTTCTGCTGTCTTCGGTCTGTTTTCCGTATTCAGTTTTCAGTTTTGGGAAATACCTTGAGACTCGGCCAGAGGCGTTATCTGCGGGGCTATAGATCGATAGGTTTACGACTCGCTGCACTATCAGCGGCCTCTGGCTGGGGCCTATTGCGACACCAACACTCGCAGCTGCCCGCTGAGATAATCGCAGGTATACGGCTCCATAAAGGGGGCAATAGTTTCCAGATCGCTGGATCCAGCGTCCAACTATATACGATATATATATATATATATGAGAGCTTGGCTAGCTAACTGGCCATAAAGATAAAACTGCAATTCAAGACGCGATCAATTGCAATCATTTCCCATCGATTCAATTTAGTTACGTTATATTTTCGTTCTATTCTTCCAAGAGAACCACAATTCTACTAAGTACTATGTGTTCATTTTTAAGAAGACAAAGAGCGCTTTACGAAATTTGGAAGAAATAAAGGGCCTCGTCTTCATGGCCACTCAATTCACCCAATTCTCCTCAAGAGGAGTGAAGTTGTTGTCGGAGAGAGAATCATGGGCGGAGAATTAAAGAACCTTGATTCGGGTCTTATCGCCTCTTAGCGAACCGGGCCGAAATGCGTTGCCTAATGATGATGGATCGTGATTTTGAGATGATCGATGATTTGCCAGCCGATAAGCCAACGGAGCCACGGAAATACCGCCTTGAACAGAGCGGGGGCTGTGGGTACGAGGGAGCGGAGGTACTTCTGGGAGCAGTCGTACTCCTCTATTTACCTGGAACACGGGTTTTACGATACGGACTCCGAGAGACTCTGCGCTACTTCTCATGTGTAGTTTTCTTTGAGAGTCTGAATCGCTGAATCGCGCTTGCTCACCCGTTGTTGCCATCCGTTATCTCTTTTCCTGATAATGATATATGTGTATTTATATATGGATCCCGGGCAGGGGAGGTTGCCCTCCCTTTCGGTTCCATTTCGACTTTGTGCCATTGCGCGCTGATGTTTGATTTTGATTTGCCATTGCATTAGCCCCGGGACATGACATCGATTGGATTTAATGGATGGCTGGATGGGAGCGTGATGAGAACGCGTGGTTGGCCAGAGTAGCAAGATCCATGCGATATAAGCTCGCAGTATGGATGAGTTACTCATTACTTTCAAAAAGGTGTCCGCAGTCTCTCTCTGCCCCTCTATTCCTCTAAATTTTACAGAAGTCAGTCTGTCGTCAGGTCACTTATCGCGGTGCCGCATTCCGTGAGTTTGGGTTTGAGTGGGTGGGCATGCTGTCAGTAACAGGCCATTCTGAGATACGACAGTTGGCTTTTACATTACAAGTCTAATTCTCTATTAACGGTTAAAAAGAGTTTGAAAATACAATTTAAATAAAAAAAACCGAATGGGAAAGCAAGAGTTAATTCTTCCCCTAGCCCTTTATCCATTTTCACCTTGCCATCTCACACATGTGTTTATATCCAACTGCTCTAATCAACCCGTAATTTCATGCTTCCACTGCCGTATCCTTCGACTTTCAGCTGCTCATTTACATTAGCGTTCGTCCCCCTCCTTCCACCAAGTTTGCTCAGTCGCGCCCCCATTTCGGTCCTCGGTCCTCGGTCCTCGGTTCTCGGTCCTAACGGTTGCCAGGATTCAGGCAGGACAACCTTCCTCCCGACCCGAACCAAGCCAGCCCAGAGCCAGAGCAAGGCGAACCACCCTTTCAACCAACATCCAGATTGGGATCCGGGCCAGGAGACTTGGGCCCAACCCAAATCGGCTGATAGCTATAGCAACTATCTTTATCTACACGAAAAACAAATCTATCTATATATGAAATTTTAAGGGGGAAGTTTGTTACTATAAAATACAAAAATAATACAACATAATGCTGCAAAATAATAAAATTACTTGAAATAAGTAGATAATTAATTTCTTAAATGAATATTGCAAGTATTTGTATATTATTAATAATATACAAATACAAATACAAATTATAATTCATTTCTTAAATGAATATTGCAAGTATATTATTATTATTTCAAAGACTGTACATGGGATATTATAACTTCTTTTGTTAATATAAATGAATGTATTTCCATCATTATCGATGCAAAACGAAGCCTGATAATGAATTGAAAAGTGGCCAATTTGACAACTTTTTTCCCAGTGTCCCCTCCCTGGCTTTTCACCGAACACTCCCTCAACCTCAACCAGCAGCGCAAACATGCGGAGCGTGCGCGGAAAATGCATCTGCACAGTCCGGGCTCCGGAGCATTTCGATTTCGATTTGGATTTCGTTTTTTTATCAGCAGCCAAAGCCAACGAAAATATTGACTCAACCGCAACCCCAAAACTGCAGCACATATATAGTATGGGATGGGATGAGATATATACATAGGTATACGAAGTCGGGAGATGGACGTGGCGTGGACGTGGAAGTGGAAATGGAAATGGTAGTGGAAGTGGTTATTGCGCGGGATGTCTCGTCTCCGATGACGGCTGCAATATTCAAATGTAACCGTAAACGTATACTCTCTGTATCCGTATCTCATATTTGAACTGATTAATTTGTTGACACAGCCACGACGCGACGACGCAACTCCAATATTGGACGGATGGATGGATGATGATGATGATATTATATGTGCGATGACAGCAGACGCGAAGAGCAGACACACCTTGTTGCAAATGCTGTTTTTCATTTTTTTCTTTGTATTTCTTATCCCTGTCTATATATTTTTTGTGGTCTGGTAATCGATATTTGGCCGTAGCGCTCCTTTGTTTGCCAGGCCAGATGGATCGGTGAATAGATGCACGCAAAAAAGGCGATAAAACAATCCACAGAATCGCTAGATGACGATACCAGACGAAGGTCAAGTGTCAATGATCTCTAAGCTAAGATCTGCAAAATATAACGAATAAATAGATTAATTGCTTTAAAATATATATTCTTGTTTTGTTTGAATCCAAAGCAAACATTTTGTTAAGGCAAAATGATCTGATATTCTGCAAACTTAACGAAGTTCAAAGGGCTTTCTTTCTACTTCTTAAATGATGAAATTGTGTCCATGAGACGTTCTTACAAAATAGTGACTGTATTGTAAGCCTAAAAAAGAGAGGAAAAAAGCACCCTGTAAGTGGGATTAAATTAGCATGGAATGCAAGGAAGTAACGACCATAATTTCGGCCTCTAATACTACATATGTACATATGTGGCGGGAATGGTGATGAACCTGCTGGTCCTGCCGGCAGCTGAACCCAAAGTTCTGCCACCGTGGCCAGGGGATGATGATTGTTCAATAAGCCCGGCCGAGTCGAGCGTTGATCCTGGCCTATGTGCGATCGTCAGGTGTCTTGTGGCTCCCCTGAGAGCAGTTGAATGAACGCAGCCAGCTTCCTCTCGCACTGTGTCCAGTGTCCAGTGGCCTGTGCCTCAGAACCTGTCTCCTCTGTCGCCGGTGTTGGGTTCTCGTAAACGGCCGACACACGCTCTGCATCCTGGCAGAAGGACGAGAACAGCAGGTACATGCACGCCGAGAAAAATTTACCACTTCTGTGGTAATATGTGCAAAAAAGACCCTTTTGAAATTTTCTCAAAAAAAAATAGAGCGACGGCTTATACCTTTTATTATTAATATCTCATAAAATAACAATCTTGCGGGTACAAAGCATAGGATTAGCATAAATTCATAACATAATAATCACTGATTTAGGGGCTACTCTTTTTGTCGCAGTGTGTGGGTCAGGAGCAACCCCTGCAATTGCAAAGGTGCTCGAAGGTGCATCCTTGCATCATCGAGGGCGGTGGTGTTGGTGGTGGCATCGGACTGCACCTGTCGCGTCGGCGTTCGTGGGGAAAACGGAAGATCCAGCGGATCATTGACTCGGATCGGGTAACAGCCACGAATACACACAAACAAGCACACACACAGCCTTTTCAGAATCGGAAGACAGTCTCACTCTCTTTTTGAGCTTCTCCAGAGGTTCGGCGTTGCCGAGTCGTCAGCCTGGCTGCGAATTTGGCTAAAAGGGTTTAATCAAGTGGAAGGCGGCAGTTAACTTTCTACGGCGCAAGGAATCGATCATATTTCAGAGAAATCGAAACCCGAGAATCGGAAGTCGGACTGGAACCGACTGGGGACGATGTAATGGTTGTCCAGTTGTGTTTCCCTTTCTGAATCGGCCATGAAGCTTTACAAGCCGCTCATATCGCATTTCAGGATGCAGATTGAACGAGTTCCCATTGAGTATTGTTTGCTTATAGCGTACTAACAAATACTACATACATTTATAAGTATGTACACACATTTTTGATTTATTTCAAAATCCAAGAGCCTAGGAAACTCTTGATTGAGGTCAGAATGGTGACTGGAAACTTTCACGGTCCACGTTTGGCTCAGTTCGTTGACCATCTCTCTTCGATATGAATAGTATATCTATGGGTGCTTAATTTCACCGACTCGACTCCGATACGCGGTCGGCACTCGCTTAATGAATTTTGATTATTAAACAAATCTCAAACGAGCCACGCACCGCATGTACACATCATTTTTTAATAATGCATAGTTTGTCCATAAATTTCTTTCATTCTCTCGTGCACGCTCTGTGGAGACTACAGATACTGCTGTTTTCCTAACAATAACTGACATTGATGAAAGCAATTTGCATACAGTTATTTTGAATTGTCCAAAAGGGCGATCATTCAAATCTCTCTTTTGGAGGTATTTGTGATGTTTTCTTCTTTCTTTTCGTATCGCACAAGGTATTTTTATTCTCTAATAGTTAATAACTTTATTATTACCTAATCGTTCGTTTATCGTTAAATATAACCTAAAAATAAATAAACTAGAAAAGATGGGGAAGTGGTAGCATCCACAAAATAATATAAATAAGCTAAAGACTATAGACTTTATAGAAATAATTTATACATGAGGGCCTGAGAAGCCTGTAAGGATTTGAAAACAATAACATGTAAAAGCATTTAAAAAGTTATATATTTATTTGATTTATCAAGAATGCCTTGCTTCTGTGTAAAATAAATTAATAAGGGAGCTTCCTCCACTTAAGGTTTTAGTATTTTTAATTTAAATCTCCTACATAGTTTTTTTTAGCGAGTTCGCAGGGCATTTTGAATTCGTTTTCAAATGGAGAAAGCTCCGCCATTCTGGATATCTTGAGTCCAGCAGAGACAGAGAAAGATACAATGACAGCGATGGCCAGTTGTGGGGATGACCGGAGGGAAGCATGGCTGGTCACGATTTCCAAATACATTAACATTGCGATGGGTGCACGATGCGGCATCGGGCATCGGACTTGGATATTGGGCATCGGCATGGAGCGCAAAAAAGCCCACCGTACGATGTCCAAGGTGTCCGATGCCCGATGTTTGATAGACGCCGAGCCGGTGGCGATGACTGCTGCCTCCTATCCTCCAACTTACTGAGCCAAATACGAAATCACATCCAAACGCAAAACCAGAAAAATACGGCTTGTCGCAGGAATCGATGCGGGAATACCATGCAATTAATATCATATCAGTGATCATATTAGTAGACTTCTTAATCTAGTTAAATATCCTTTGGAATTTGGGCTTGTATTCAAATACTACGATTTAGCTTTTGGAAATAGTAAATAAATTATAATATTATTTTACATTATTTCCAACTGATTGCCTTGATAAAAACCTGAACTATTTAGTATATAAGGGGGGATGTGATACTAAATAAGCAAAAGTACCTCGAGAGAGCACAACCCGCCACATACAGGGTATAACAAATCTTACGGCTCAATAAAAGAAAATGTACGACGATGGTGATGGCGACGATTGGCGGTTGGCGCGTTTATGAGCCCCAACTTGGTAGCCGATAGCTGGGTAACCGGTAACTGGTAACTGGTAAATGCCAGTGATTCTTCATTAAAGATTCATGGTGTGTTTTTCTTTTGTCGCCATCGATGGGCCAACTGCATCGACAGTGGCTGCTGTTTCTGTTGCTGCTGCGCGCCAATCTTCAATGGAAGCCAAGTCAAGTTGGAGCCAAAGCCGAAGCCGGAGCCAAAGCCAGTTCCAAATGGTCAGGCGACTTTCTTTTTGACCAGCCACCAAAATCGAGGAAGGGGACCAGCGTTGGAGAAGGAGGAGGAAGAGGGGAATGGGCACCCGCAGGCCCTTCTATGGATGTAGCCATCGCCATCGCCATCGCCATCGCCGCCCCTCGATGGCTGTTCAATGGACTCTCTGGGGCGCGGCTTTGGATGTTGGCCGTGTCTTCTGTCGTCTGTTTCTCAGTATTCTGCTACTGCTCCTACAGAGGGAAAAAAAACAATAATTTTAATTATATTGCTTGGATATTTGATATTATTATTATTCCATATGGCAATCGGATCTGAATACAGAAGGAGGTTGCGGCTGAGAGCTATTATCTTTGAGTGTAGTTACAGATATATACGCCTTGACGAAGGCAGGGCTAAGTTGTGGAAGATTTCTTGCAGTGCCCTTACGTCTTCGTGGGGGCCGTTGTAGGCCGTTGGCCTAAAATAATGGCCGCGAAGAAAATTTCTATATTAAAATGCTTTGCCATGCCTCGGCATTGTCAGCTTGGCGGGTTGATTTCTTCTTGAAATCTTCGTGCCCAGCTATGTCCATATAGCCTCTGCCTCTGCAGGGGGAGCAGGGAGGGAGGGACTGAAAGCGGAGAGATCTCCTCGATCTCCACCAGCGCGTTTTAATTGCCCATTGAATACCTAATTTCGTGGGGTTCGGGCCGGACCGCATGCGAGTGTTTCTTCTTCGCCACAGATAAGTAGATCGCCTTTTAAGGTCCATCCAGTGTCTTGGAATGTTTTCAGATACAAAAAATACGAAATAAGAAATACAAAATAAGAAATACGAAAATTTCAATTATCACAAATGGCAACGGAAGTGGAAATACTACAGTTTGATTGCCTAATGGGTCGCGTTTCCAGGTAGTCTTGCCCCGTGTTCTCCTGACATTTATCTGCTCCTAATTTCTGCGGTTATCTCCCTCCGAAGGTCACCTATTGGTCAATTGTTGTCCAATTTTGCATGGATAGGCATGCGTAAGAGTCATCCTCGGGAATCCGAGACAGCAATTTCCATTTCCGATATCCATTACGAGCGGAAGTAGGTTAAACATTTCCTTTTTGAGCCCATCGATCTGCATATCGTTTGGAGTTTCCCTTTCACCATTATCGTGTGCAGACATCAGCGGATCCAATAAATAAAACAATAAAAATGGTCTTTGTTTTTAATATTGCTTAACCCCATTTAATTTATTTTATGCTCATACCCATGCAACTTGCAAGTGGATCATTGAAAATCGATACATTTTGGTCAATTGTATTGTAAAAACACAGAACTTTTGCTGAATTTCATAGAAAACGGATACATCGTTCGTGGCATATCGGAAATAGGAAACCCAGCGACATTGTAAGCTTTTATTTTGAAGGTAGTACCTTCAAGTGGTGAGGAGTGTATCTCAGTTCGATTGTGATTAAGATACTCACATCTCAAAATAGATAAAGATCTGTTGAAAAGATATAAGATATAATTTTTTTCCTATAATTTTTCGCTAGTTCCTATTGGAGCAATGAGATATGGTGGTCAGATTTCGCCATATACTTATACTTATAGTATAATATAGAAATAGAATAGAAATATAGAATAGAATAGAATAAATAGAATACAATAGAAATAAGACTATTCTGAAGGTTTCAACCCAAACCCCGATTTTTGTTTGATATGTCGAGCTCAAGCTCACGAAAAGAAAACACAAAATCAGCTTGAAATTGTTGTTTTTACGATAGAAGAAATGGCCATTAAAAATGCATACAATTTGGTAACCCCCTGGGGTAACCCCGTCCTAGAATTTTTCGATTGAAGAGCAGCCGGGGCTTAGCTTGGGGCTCATTAATGATTAATCTAGCGAAGATCGCTGGCATGGGAAATTTATACGCCGACGTATGTACATAGTTCAATGGATTACGAGTGCGTTTAACAATTTAAATGGAACTTGCGACTTGCTTCTGAGGTTCTTCCACGTGTTGGAAACGAATCCGACCGAATCTCAACCCCAAGAGCAGGCCGTACCGTCCCGTCCCTCTCATCAATATTCAACGCATTACAATTGCAATAAGTTCCCGGCACTTACTTGATCCCATCGCGCGATCCAATCGGATACGATCCGATATGCTCCGATAAAATGTACTATATACATATACACGAGCGCGAGTGCGATCAAATCAGCGACATCAGTGCGGATTTTTATGCTGATTTTGACCCACTTGACTCCGTCGAGTGTAGTCCATGAAACGCGATCGGGCGAGCAGGCGTCGAGCTTGAGCCGCTTTAGCGCTGCCTACAGTGTCAATCGATCGATTGTCTGGGGGGAGGGGGAGGATAAGTGCCATTCAAATTCAATATACATATATATATATATATGAGTTTAACCGATCCCAAACCCACTCCAAGGAACTCTTTGGTGTTCTGGAGATGCTGAATCCCTTTCCCATCACAGCACGAATTCAAAGATCGAATGTCTAGTTTTCATTAGGTCAACCCCAGTTTTAATTTCCGAATATCTTCTATAAATCCTACATATTTTATATATCCTTGGCCTGCTTTTGAGATAGCTTTTTTATTTTATTAAAACGTCTAACACTTAACAAAAAAGTCAAATCATTTAAAACCATATCTCACTGATATGTTTAGACACTGAAAAGAGTCGATATTTTTTCGACTTAGCATAAGTTTCAAGAAGGGTAATTAATCGATTTTCTTTATCGATTAGAAGCAGAATTAAAAAAACAAATGTAAGTGCTGTCATCTTGGAGTATGCCAACTTAATGCAAACTTAATAAACTTTACAGCAGAAACACAAATTATATTCGCAGGTGGCTAAATAGTTTTCTATTCGACCGAAGTACGCACCTTTGAATTATTTGAATACCCATCACTTTTGTTTATACCAGGTACCCATAGCGTACAGGGGTATGATAGCTTTGTGCTAACCGAGAATGTATGTAGAACAGCAGTAGGAAGCATCTCCGTCCCTATAAAGTATATCTTGATCAGCATCAACAGAGCTGGAGCACTCAACAAGAGCTGGAGCTACCAAATTTGGTGACAACATTCTTATCTGTTGCACGCAATTCAAGTTTGTTATAGAATTTGGCCACGCCCACTTCCGATCATTAAGATCATGAATTGTATGTATAACAAAGTTGTAGTTGTAATTTTTTGTATAAAGTAAAAATATTCTCTACAATGTGTTTCTTCTTACGCAGTGTTTAGTTTAAGTTTTAAATAGACTTGGGCATAATTAGACTTAGTCATTTATCCGTGTCAACGTGTCGTTTTATTTTAAGGGTGTATTTCAGTCGAGCACACTTGACTGTAGCTTCTTTCTTGTTTTTAATTCAAGATCTGGATGTGGCGTGTCTTAAAAGATCCTGGTAAAGCATATTGCCACTGTAGTACCTTCTAGTACCTCGAGCACGACAACTTAACGTTCTAACAAACCAATAAACTTAATTTCGCACAAACTGGGGAAACGCAGGACCTAATCACCATTTGGACAAAAAGGTTAATTGTGTATCCTTGTTTATTTCCTTTATTACCTTTATTTTGGCCAGATCGGCCTGCTGATCAATAATATGTATACATCGGAGATACCTCCTTCATAATGACAAAATTATAATACCCTCTTCTAGGGTATAAAAAGGTAAAATATGGAATTGGCTGCTGACAGCACTGCGCTGCTAAAATACTTATATTATGAATATATATATACTACTATATATATATTATATTATTATATATTATAATTATACATAGATTAATTACATTGATTCAAAATTAACCTGTAACCGTAATGGAAAATAAAACAATCTAAGTACAGCCATATATTTGTGACGTTTAAACGGAGGAAGTGCTGACACGCAAGCGTCTTGGCATGCGACAAGTTCCGGCCCGATCGTTAAGGCACAGAGATGATGATCATCACCATTGTCGCCGTGATGTATGTGGAGCATCGGGCAGAGAGATAAAAAACATCAAAAGGCCGACAAAGCCAAAAAACGAAAAAAGTAAAAATAAAGACAAACACATACTGCAATACCGGGTAAAACGGCGTTAAAGCTCCGCCACGAGATGTTTAATATTTGCCCACTAAATCGAGGCGGGATGCGATAGCAGTCGCCGTCGCAGTCACAGTCTCCTCAAAAGATTAGCCGACACCTCGTTCTTCTTGGCCACCCGGCTATCTGCTGACTTTACCTCTTAAAAACGAAACCCTGTTCTTGTTTTTTATGGCCGAGATGTTCAAGAGACAAATCCGCACATCATGACCGCACATGTATGACCTACCCCAGTCACGGGGTCATCTCCACGGAACTAGCTTCGGGCCCTGGGACTTCCAGCTCCGGTGGTCCCTCCTTATCGCTGCGAACCTTCCCCTCATAACGAAGCAAATTAAATTGAATTCATTTATTTTGTATCCATTTTTAGCCCCTTTCCATTTATTTGAACGAAGAAAATCAGTGAAATATGGGGTTCTTTAGCGTGAAAGACGCACTCTCGTTTTTTTTGGTACTAGCCTTGATCTCGTGGGTTTCGCTCCCCTGTAAATCGGAGTAAGTCGGAGTAAGTCAGCGGCAAATCGGTGGCAAATCGGAGCAATTGGTATGCAAAGTGCGGCGACTGGCTTAATTTGCTGGCGGTGAGGCCGCCATTTCGTTTAATTGCTGAGCCACATTATGTGACAAGAAGCGGAGCGTGTAGCCCCTCCAACCTTTTGTTGATAAACAAAACACAACACTAAAAAAAGCAAAGGAAACAAAAAGCAACAACAAAAACAAGAAGAAATACAGAGAAAGACTGAGAGACGCAGAGCAAATATGTCATGTAATAAAACCGCAGAGCCGCAAAACGTTTTTCTGATAAAATAATTCAAAATAAATTTAATCTACTCATTTCCCACGCTGCTTTCCGGCAGCTTCTCTAGCTCCAGCACACAAAAAAAAAAAAAAAAACCAAGTTAACAATATAAACAATTGGAGCACCGATTATTAAGTAAATTAAATGTTAATTAGTTAGGAATTAGCATGGATCAACTCCGAGGGGCCTTATGAAGGTGCCATGTATACATATGGTGCTCCCGTAACCCCAACCCAACGGAATCAGTTATCAGTCGGCGGTTGTGCTCCAATTTGTGCCCCAAGAGATACATATCATCATCAGGCCACTTGGTATGCGCACTGTCTTGAATTTTAAACTTGAAACAGTCCCTGGGCGTTTGGATTTGAGAGCTTTCTGCATTTCAGGTTCCCCGAAAATCCCAGATCAATGGATGAGGAACTACATACTTTTCGGGATTGCTTTGGTGCCACGACGTTCCATTCAAATTTAAAGAGTAATAAAAGGATTTGACCTCTATAGGTTGATATGTATGACCACAATTACTTCTTAACGCTGTAGGAAGCCATTTCATCATAGAGTTCCAAATAATTCTCAATAATTGATATGAGAACAGCACCAAACAAGCAAGAAGTTATCCCGGAGTTTCCTCAGAATCCTTCGATCCTACTCTCCTTTTGGAGAGACTGACAGGGAAACCCTATATATTCCCATGTCCAAGAAGAGCTGAAAAAGTGTAAATCTCACCGCTTATCAGGTGGAGATCAGGTGACAAAAATTAACCACACAATGCCTCCGAACGGGAGGCAGGACGGGGAACCAATGAAGGACGGAAAGAAAACAATTAGGCACCTGACTTCCTCAGGATGCATCCATCGACGGGATGCAGACTGTAACTGTAACCGATCACGTTCCCATTCAGGCGGGGTCAGGGATGGGGATATCTCCCGATATGATGATCACCATCATCGCCTCGAATGGAGCCTGATCGAGCTGCCTTGGACTGCTGGGACTGCCTGCGTTGGTGATCTTGCATACACAATGCGTATCGTGTTTCAGCCACTTGTACAGGGAAAGAGACTCGGGGACTCGCACCTGATGGGAAAGCACAATGAGATGCCGATGCCGATGCCCACAGCATTGGGCAATCAATTGACCTCTTTCAGGATGTTGTTGTTGCTGTTGTTGTGGACAGACCAAAATGAGGAGGTGGAGGAGGAGGAGGTGGCGGTGCAGGTGGCGGTGGAGGTGGAGGTTCAAGTGCGACTCCAGATAGGATTATGTCACAAATGAATGAATGAATGTCACACTCGAAAAAGAAACACACATCTTCTTAACTCATTAAAGAATATACTTATATAAGCATTTTAAAAATGTTTTATATTTAATAAGTACCCATAGGGTAGAAGGGTATTATAGCTTAGAGTCAACAGAAAATGTATGTAACAGACAGAGGAAGGCATCTCCGATTTTCTTGATCAGCAACACCAAGCGAGTTGATTTAGCGAAGACCTTCTATCCGTCCGTGTGCAGCAATACAACTCAAAGACTAAAAAAGCTATCCACACTCATTCATGTCTTTATCCGCCCCTAAAAGTTAATGAAAAACGAAAATATAATATATATATATGAACTGAATATTTTGTGTAGACGTGCTGTGTGGAAAAAGGGATCATAAGCGGGAATTATTAAACAATAAAGTTTCAGTTAACTTCAGCACTTGTTGGCTTCTTAAATTGGGGCATAATTGGACAAAAGCATGTAGCCCTGTCAATATTAATTTAATTTCGTCCACAATGCTATGAGTAACACACAGTCAAGCACACTCGACCGAAGCTTTCTTACTTGTTTTTTTTTCATAAAACGTTTCTCTAGCTTGTCTATTATATAATTTCTCGATATTTTATGTCGTTACCAAGTTACTCCTGCAACACCTTTGTTTATTTGGTTTTTACAGAAGAATCTTAACCGATCTAACTTAACCGAGAAATCTAACCCGATGAAATTTGCCAAATATCTTCCTTATCTTCCCTTATCCCATAAGGTTTCTTTTGCGATCGGGCAACATTTTGAAATCAATGGTCAAATCAATGCATTAAAATGAGTCGATAGCGCTTGATGTTAAGAAACTGAAAAAATTAGATTCTAGGTTGAAAATTAAGGAAATGAAAGACTGGGGCCTATAAAGATTCTTTTTCTTGTGAATCGATTCGCCGGATTAGTTTTCTTAATTTCGGTTTAAGTTTATTTTTGATCTTTTTTGTAGATGTGCGAATATTACAGATTTGAAATATTTATGTTTTTCTTAGTGCAGAGTTCGACAAAGAGTTCGAGTCCCAGTACGAATCCGCGTCCGAGTGCGAGCTTCACTCCAAGTTGGCCAAGTCCGAGCGAGGGCCATCGATGATGATCCGGCTGGCATATAAATAAGGTAGAAACCAAAATCAAAGCCGAATGGAAGCCGGAGAGGCGCACATCCCCGCGAGGCATCCTCACGTTTTGCCCATAAAATACATTTTCGACCGAAATTCGTTTTGGTAGCTGCGCTACGAGTGCGAGTGCGGGTACGAGTACGAGTAGTTGGTAGTTGCCTTTTAAGCGATTCCCACGGAGCGACTGCTACTGCGTGGGCGGATACAGATACAGATGCAGGTACTTGTGGAGACAGAGGCAGTCAGATACAGATACAGACATCATCTTACCTAACTAACCTAACGCGCATCATGATCATCCCCATCGGATGCCCAGATTAGTATGCATCCCACCGCCTTCGAGAGGGCCATTAAGTGTGCGAGAGATACAAAAACGAGGGACGAGAGACAGACACAAACGGAGACCTCGAAAATGGCAAGCGGCCAAGGCGGACGAGCCCTGCAGATGGAATGGAATCGAGTGGAGTGGAGTGAATGTATCACATAATATACGCATCATCGCGATGATACATTCCTTCCAACATCGGCATGAACGGCCACATCACATCCACATTAAGTACCAATTTAATGGTACCAGCATTGCACAGCAACAAATTTTGGGGCCTCTCGCTCGCGCACAGCGATAAAGTTAGTATATCCTTGTAGTTTGTAGTTCGATCGATTTGATTCAAGTGGAAATCGATTGACTAAACCTTACTAACTACTTTGATATATTATTATTATATATTTATTTCTGGCTAGCCTTACAAGTTACACAAACTTATTTTAATGCGTTAACCAGAATATAATTCAAATACAGTAACATACCGAAAACGTAACTCTTATCTTATCTGAATCGCAAGCTATAGTACATTTTAATTTTAAGGCGAACAGCCTATTGAAAAAATGTTTTCCTTAAAATGATAGTCGATATCGGGAGAAAGTTATATTGTTGGATCTCCGAGTTCAGCCTTTCTTATGGATTCTGTGATTCTTTACTAGAAATAACTTTATATAATAATACTTATAAGTGCTTTCAGATTTATTTCTAAATGCATTTTTTAGTTGGAAAATGAACCTTGCAATGCTATTTAAGATAACAATTAATTTACGTTAGCCAAATAATTGCCTAAGCGATTTAAAAGAGGATTTGAAGGGTAAAGAATGCTGCGTCAGGTGAAGTTGTCTATAGCTCCGAATGTCTTTCCTAGTGCCTTATTGATATGATCACTCCAGGTAACTGTTTAGTTCAGGTTGCACATATATACCTGGTCTTTTTGTGATATAAAAAGAGTTCTTGAATTTATGATTTATTTCTTGATGATGCCGAGGGAAAGCAGGAAAAACATGTATACTAAGTGCAAGGGTATGCAAATAGTAACCATTATGTGTTAGGCCGTAGTAGCTATTACTCTTTAAATCATTTTTAATATTAATAAAGAATCAGATTTGCTTTAATCTGTTTTGTTTTTCTCTGTGTGAAAATTAGTATTCCAGCAGCGAAATCCATCGACAAGAGTCCATGTCCAAGTCCAAGTCCAGGTCCAGGCCCAAGACTTTAATCCGTCTCAGGAATGTCTCTGTCTCCGGATGAATGATGCTCGGAGAGCAGGAGCCGAGCTCGGATTTTATGTCTGGCACGTTCTTGCTGAGGCCGAATCGGGGATCTGTGCAGCTGGTAACCACTGGGTTTAATGCATCCTCGTTTAACGATCCAAGTTGCTGGTCGTAAAGCCCATGGCATTGATTGTGGTCGAAGCCACTGCTGGACAATAAACTCTAGGAATGCTCCGCCTTGTAGATCCATAAAAAAGGCTCGGAATCTTGGGAGTTGAGGATTCCTTTTTGGTCTACAGACTTAATGACCTTCAGCTGTGGGGTATGTCTGTATTTTACCAATGTATTGAGCTCTCTAAAGAGTATAGAATCATATCATCTTAAGTAAAACTTAATAATTGTAGCGCTCAACATCGTTTCAATTGAACTCCACATAGATTAATCCGTACTACGGATTATTCGTTTGGCCGCTCATCAGCAGTGCGATCACGTGCCCTGAGGACCTCATGAAAATCCTTACTGTCTACAATTCAGCGATCGATCTGTGTGATCTATGCCACCAAAGTATAGATACTCCTATGCTTAAGTTAGGGTCAAGAAACCTAATGAGAACGGGTTGCTGTATGACCACTTTGGACAATCGCATATAGATAGATGTAAATTGCTAGGAAAAATATTCGCGATTTATTGCCCAAAAATGCGAACCAAAAATGGAACTTTTACGAATCGTAGGCGTACATTTAATGAGGTATTCATAAATTAGGGCGCTAATGGGTTGTGCAGTTATCGATTTACAAGAGCAGGCGGGTTTGACTACTGCTCTGAGCGAGGGAAATTTTATTTTTGCACATTTGTTTTTAACGTTGAAGATGTTGAACTACTCCTAATGAATTTCTAGACCATTAAAACATAATTAAAATTTAGAACAAATCATCGTTTTAATTTGTGTTTCCTTATCATTACTTTTTAGATTGCCTCTTAATAGACTTTAGAAGCAACATCCTGTTATAGTAGCCTTTTGGGAAATACATATTTAAGGATGGGTAAGTATGTGCCATATGTGTATACTCTATAAATAATTCTTAAAGTTGTCGTTTTAAGCTAGTTTCAATTGCTTAAAGAATGCAGCTTTAGGCCAATTTTTTTTTCTGGGTGTATTTGTTCGTAATCGTAGGCCTGACCGGCCAGTTACTTAACATTCTAAGAGCAGATCGATGCAGCCGGAGGGGCCACAATAATGACTACTCGTAAATGCCATTGGATCGGAGTTTGTGCGATGGTAGGTCCGATGTTGCGGAGAAATTAAAAAAGTGAAAGAAGGGGCGGGCGGCACACGCACAGGAAATGCTCTCAGTCATGATCATTTTCCATAATCAATCCGAGACGCAGCCAGACACTGGCCACTTGTGGGTTAACTGGGTTGTGGCCATCACTGATTTGTCTTTTCAGCAATGACTGCATTTTAGTTGTATATTTTAAATATTTTTTTTAATAAGTTTTGCACTCCCTCGTGTGAGCGCTCTAATAACTGCAACATTGATTTCGGCACCTTGAGAGACAATGTTCGCTACAGCGATTATGGGGTATTGCGGATCCTAAGAAGTAAATATCACAAAATTTAATATTTAAAAAAAAAACTAATATGTAACCTAACTCTACATATAATGGAACTGAGTTTATGTTAATAAAACACTTTGTATAATAACAAATGTCTTTTCTAATACTTACTGCCTTAACTTATTTTCCATTTCCAATTGTTACGTTAAATAGAATCCGGTTTTTGGTACTTCATTCCGATTATATGAATTGTTTTAAGCTATTGGAAGGGTATTACTTAGGACCAGGCTAAAGCTCAAGCACCAGCTGCGATAATTGGCTAATTGAATTATTTACACAAGCTAAGAACTAATAATAATTGGCCGGGAGGATGTGGCTCCGCTCAGCACGACATTGGCAGCCTTGACTGGGTGTTGGGTGTTGACTGCTTCGCTGACTACCGTTTTGCCTTTATACTAACTGGTTTGCCAACACCATCAAGGTTCGGCCAATGATGTGGCCAAGATGGCAGGCAGCAGCTATTTGGGCGGATGTACGGTATTCGAATGCCCAGCTGTAAATTGAATTGCGCTCAAGGTGACGCGAGGCGATGAATCCGCTGACCTTAACACACGGTGGAGCCCAATACCCAGCACTATCCGGCTAATTAGCTATTAGAAGCCTCCGATCGATCGTTCCGCGAGGAAGGTCTGGGGTAGAAGTGAGACTCGAGCGGAGAAGTGAGACCCGGGCAGAAGCCTTCACCGCATATCCGAATACATCTGGGGATGCCAATGCAGCCAATCCGAAGCCAATTTAAAATCGAACATAAAATAGAAATGATATCCTTTTGATTCTCTTAATATACGAAAACATACTATAAATGAAAATTAATGCTCATTGCTTGAAATATAATAGGTACTTAAAGGCTTTCACCGCATATCAGAATACATCTGGGGATGCCAATGCAGCCAATCCGAAGCCAATTTAAAATCGAAAATCAATCAGAAATGATATCATTTATATTTTCTTAATATACGAAAACATACTACAAATTAAAATTAAAGCTCATTGCTTGAAATATAATATGTACTTAAAGGCCTTAAATGTGAAGGCTTCTCACTAAAGTCATCCCTATATCCCTATGTGTTAATATATGGTTGATTTCATTGTGTTTGCATCATTTTCGACTCCGGTCCCCCCACCATTCTGACCCAATTGTCCCACGCCACACGCTGGGCATCTAGAGTGGAATCCCCTCCACCTTGGGCTATTCCGAGGTTCCGGATTGTGGGTGCTCGATAAGGTGCGTAAATATTGAGCCACAATAAACCGAAGCCGAAACCGAAACAAATCAAAAGTGAGGCTCCGGGAATCTCCCTGGACCTGCTGGATGCATGGATATATTGTGTTTGTTTGCTCCGATGTGGACACCAACACGAGGCCTCGGTAAACCCTCTGTCAGAGCAGCTCGTCAACTGGATCGAATATTCGGAGTCTTGGATTCGGGGTGGCAACGAGAATGGGAAAGGGAACTCGAACGGGAATGGGATGCGGGCATCTCAGGTACACTCACATAAATGACAGCGTCTATATCTCTGTTTGATTTCGCTCTCTGATCGTGTGAAGGTTTTGACTTATTATTATGGGCATTATCTTATCGTATATGATTTACGATAGAGCGTTTTGAAGGCTTGAGAATGAACCAAAGTGTTAAAAGACTTTCAGCAGCTCTGCTGCTCGTAGAAGAATGCGTGGTAATATTAGTCATGTCATATTATTATTCGGTTATTCGTTATTATACCCTTGTAGTGGGTATAACAATTTCATCAAAATATTTGCTACGCAGGTACCCTATCAAGTATGTATATTCTTGAAAAGCATCTCCAGCCAAGTCGATCTAGCCATGTCAGTCTGTCTTACTACACAAGTTAGTCTCTCAACTTTTGAGCTATAGTCTTATTTATTTTGCAGACATTCGGAACGGCCGAAATCTGACTACTATATCATAGAGCTACAAGAGGAAGCTTCGGGACAAGTCTTATATTTTCGCTATTTCTAAAGATATCCAAATGGAACTTACCAAGTGCTTCTTTTATCTGATTATAACAGCATGCAAACCGGATATGATATTATCTATCTTATTATTATACTACTATATCATATTATTATACTACTACATCATATTAGCTAACAGCACGCGAATCGAACTACTATATCATATACATCTATATTATATCTACATATAATGTTATTATATTTCTATATCATATTAGCTTTCCTTACTTGTTAATTAATAAAATTAGTCAAAGTTATAGTTTTTGTGTTAAGTTATTCCGTATAATGAAAATAGATTTTCAATCGTTCTTAGAAATATTATATGCAATTCTGTATCAGAGATGACGGTGCTGTGGAAAGATGCGCCAGTTGCAAGTGTTTCATATAGGAACTGTTGGGAACTTTTCGGAAATTTAACAGTTTGAATTTGTTGGCATGTCGTTTTTCTCAGTGAACCAGTGGCATCAAAAAAGATAATAATGGGAAAAATGCGTCCGTCGCCCCAGCATATTATTCAAAATCCAACTTATTTGACAATTAAGCCGTTCAGTTTGTTGAGACTTAATTTTTCTTAGTGCATCATCTCTATCTAATGCCCTCCCTCTTTCACTCTTTCACCTTCTTGCTCTCCCGCCGACCACGAACGTATTTCATCCGGACGGATGTGAGCATTACTTTTTATGGATATTTATGTAGGGGACGTGACCGTCAAAAAACTTACGATATATGTATATGTATATATATATATATAGATAGAGTGTGTGAGAGAGAAAGAAGCAGATAGAGTGAGGAAGACGGGAAAGAGGAGAACTCTTTGGGGTGTTTGCTTTTGTTGTTGTCACCGTTTTCTTGGGGACACCGGGCGACTGTTAATGTAGAAAGCAGGAAATCGACCGAAGACACCAGTCCGCCGCCCCCAATCGTTTATCGATCTTTACTGCGCAAAGGAGATGGGTATAACGTAGAAAGAAAGAGAGGGCGAGCTGATCACGATGATTACAGCAGAGTTTACGGTAAATCTAGCCGCGTGACCAGCGGCTATATTTTCCCATTCCACTCTCTCTCTCTCTCTGCCGTTTCTTCTCTACCCCTCCTTTTTCTGTCTTCTTCTGGTCTGTCTTCTCGGCCCGCTTCATTACCAAACTCTTCATTCTCCGTCTGCCAAATCACTTGACACCGTGCAAAGCTCAGCACTAAAATGAGAACTAAGACCTTATACGTCTGGACTCGATACTCCAGCTACCCAGGAACAACCCCACAAACTATGTTTTCAGTGGAGTCTCTCTTCTAGAATTTTATTTGTACTGCTTAAATTATCATTCCCCAAATTTTGAAAGGGAACATAACTAAAATAAAATCAATTTTGGGGAGAATCATACATATTTGAACGGATTAGCTGAGTGAGCTTTCTGAAATTGATGACTAGATGGTTCGTTGGCTTGGGTTTTGTTTTGAGTTTGACTTGGAGTACAGATTCCTCGGATAAGGCAACTGTCTGTGGTTGTGTGCGGGACTGGTTACCTCGGCCTATTCATCCACCTATCCGTCTGTGCATCTGTCCAGCCATCCGTGGAAGTCCCTCTCCATACGCGATGTTCTGCGCGTGCGCCACTTCCCCTACCGAGCCCCGATCTCCTCCAGAAACCTGGAAATGCAGAAACAATGGCGATGATAAGGTCATCGAAAGTGATACCACACATGCGATAGCGGAACACGTACATACATGGAAGCTAATACCTTTGGGAACTGGTCATCAGAGTCGTTTATATATAAATATATTATATTTTGCAGAAAACAGCGACTCCTTTACCGCGATTGTCGACTCATAAGTGTGTACCTTTCGGCCTTGTCAACGGATCCCAAGGCGAATTCAATACGACTATATGACTAATAAACGATCCAAAGAATTGAATATACTTCCAATTTTTCTTTGAGCATAAGATTTTGAAGTACTATAAAGTTCAAGTGATTATAATTTGTATTATTAATATTTATTTGTCATCTCAAATATGTTTCTAAGCTTTGAATATGCTGAAGGCATTTTTGGTTAAGGCATCCTTAAGGAGTCATGTTATGTGATCACTTAAGGGAGGCTAGAGTCGGTGCTAGAACAAAAAGCATATTTGCAGTACAACCACAAAGGCAGGTGGCAGTTAACAAATCCATTGGTAACACCAATGTACAAGTCCCAGTGGAAACCACACAGCGGCTGCCACATGGAACATGCAATAAGTACAAGCACATCCAGAGCTGGTGCATCATGCAATCTTCCTCTTCAATTTCCATTTGCCGCATTCATAAAACAAACAGCGCCGCTGCACAGAGCAAAAACAAAAGCAAAAGCAAAAGCGACCAAGCACCGTCGAAATCATAATAAATATCTCGCGTAAATGCAACAAATTTGTGGCGCATGCGCAACCATAAGCAAGCCGCCAGAAAAAAAGCCACCTCTCCTCCGACGGCGATGTGCTGCTGCTGCGTCTCCGCAATTAACAAAAACAACAGCCGGCCCTGGACACCCGCCGGACCACCACCCACCACCCATCACCCACCACTGCACCACCGCCATCCCACCGCCCACATTGCCACCTCCGATGAGCCAACTGGCTATACCCTCTCCAGAGGGCATTCCTATCGCCACTAGAAGCTTTGGGCCTACTTGGATGCTTAAAGCTGTGCCGATAATTATAAAAAAAAAAACCCTAAAAACTATTTAACTCAAACACTTGCCTTCGAAAAGACTTAAGCCATCGCCAGCAAAAGTTTGAGACCTTACTTAAGACAAGTAACAATGGAAAATGAAAATTCTTCAAATTTCTACATACATAATAATGTATGTTATCGATAAGTGTGACAACAAAAATATCGATTTTGTTAAGTACACAGATGTATGTTTATCCACTTATCTGGATTATTATAGGGTGGTTAACGGTTCGTTCTGGCAGTTGTAATCATCTTTTGATTTTTTCTGTTCGTTTTCTAGCTTTTAACTGGCGGCACGCGCTCCGCTGTGCTGCGATGCAATTTTCGTATCTGCAAGATACATTCGCCGCATTTTATGATTTACGCTTGCCTCGCTTTATATAATCGTGCCTGGGCCGCCTGCACAACCCAATGAAGAGTTGTGTTCAAAAAGAAGCATTTCATAATTGAAAATGTTGCAACTATTTGGCAGCGCGCTCTGCCTGCCTGCCTGCCCTGCTCATCCCGTCCAGCTATCCATCCATCCAGCCATCCATCCATCTATCCATCTGTCTGGTCGGCTGCCTCCGCCGCTACCGCTGCCGCAGCCGCTGTCGCTGCGTTGCATGTTTGATTTCTGCTAATGCAATGCGGCATCTGCGTTGCTGTTGTAATTAACAACAGCGAGCGAATGCCAGCCAGCCAAACGGCTTCAAGAGCCGAGACTAAAGAGACTGCTCCTCCAACGCGAAACACAGGAGGAAGTGGCCGCATATCAATATGGAATAGCCTGGAAATGCGACCAAATCGCTGCCGGGTTTTGGCCAAATAAAACTACCCAATGCGCACAGTCAATAGATCCGACTCTTCATGCATAATGCCGAGGAACAAAAGCCATCCTATCAAAGATTCAATTCCCGGTCTCAAGACCCCAATCTTGTAGCTTCCCATGTCGGACTCCCTATACAGCACAAAAAAACCAAAAAAAAGTACACATGGTGGCGGAGAAGATCTCCGAGTTGTAACAAGTACGAGCAATTAAGTGAGTTGTTTTGGCCCAAAACGAGACGAACTGTGAGAGTTGGTAACAACAGCGTGCTAACGGAAACTGCTGGTCAGCTCGTTCAGTGTTCGGTGGCCAGCTTTCATCTAGCATATGTATCTTTTATGGCCCCGAAAAAGAAACATATTACGAGTTTGGGGCGCAGTTAAAACGACACTGGTCCCAGGGGTCAAAAGGTGCTGAGAACGAGCCGGCGCGCCGAGCCACCGCCAAAATGATGCTGAAAATGTGGAAATTCAGACGACATATCCGACATCCCGACAGGCCGAGAAACTCGTTTCGCCTCTCACCAAGTTCGCGCGCGGTTTCAAAATGCCAGGCTGACCACCTTCGGATGGTCTTTGGGTCGGTCTACTGCCTCCCTGTCGGTCCCTAGTCAGCTGTTGCTACTTTTGCTTTCCCAAAAAGAAATCTCTGAGAAAATCTCGGACTAATTGGCCTAGATTGGTGCTGATCACCTAGGTCACCTATATATCGCCCCGATCGAAGGCTATTCACCCCTGAAAATCCACGGATTTTAACACGCAGACGAGTGGCCGCCGGCCAGCGAGATGACAGGAGATGAGATGAGGCTGCGCCCCAGGAAGCCGGGGAAGACGGAGGGGAATCTTGAAATTCGTCACCTTTCCCGTCCATAATAATAATAATTCAACCCCCTTTGAGGGCGAGCACCTATAAATCAACAACTGCGAGATGACGATGAGGATGAAAAGATGACGAAACCAGTTTGCCGACTTAACCCCTTTTCTGAAGATCCCTGCGCCTAACCCTTGCCGGTCATGATCCAGTTTCGTCACGCTTCTCTACCCTTTCCCCTCTGGTCCGATCCGCTGACCAATGACCAGTCCAAGAATCTTGAACTTTCTATCCCAAAAACTAATTCAATTTGATGCCTAACCCATAACCCCTGGCAAATTTCATTATAAATATCCGAGAATGTTTTTGAACTTTCAACCTATAAATGCCAAGGATGCTAGGGGAGGTTCAGTAGATCAAGGATATAGGGGTTCGTCAGCATAGCATAACATACATTGGCCATTCGAGGCGAATTTTGGGTTGAAAAATGCCAGTTTTCACAGTCCATTATGGAAGCTGGTCGCAGGGGTCGCAGATCAAAGTGGCCCAATCACATCGCTTCCTTTATTAATATATACAGGAAACGCCATTATTTGTTCGGTAACAACTAACCTTCGGTAATAAGTGACCTAAACTTTAAGTTTACTTATATAACTTGAACTTACCCTACTTTTGGGTATTACAAGTTACATCTAAAGAAAAGTTTATCCCAAAATGTAGAGATAAGTAACATCCTAATATGAAACGAAGTGCATCTGCATAAAATACAAATATTTAATTATTAATAAAAGTTACTTATTTATAAACTATACTTTGGAGCTAGCAAAAGCATTTTAAAACTGTTTTCCTTTTGTTATTTAATCAAATTTTATTCAAATCAATTTGCCGAGGGCTCTACCAGATTTCGCTTCTGCTTTTGTGCCTATTCCAACGTTCAGGTCCTGCTAATCCTTGACCAAATCTTGGCGTGCTTTAATTTGGCCGTCCATTCATCGGACACGTCCAGGACTTGCAACTTCAAACAAAAAACGGTATAAAAAAATAAAAACAAAAGGCTGCTACAGAAAAGAAAAAAGGAAAAACATCGAAAACCGTTACGCCTTGGCACAATGCCCAAGGGTCCTTTCGGTTCTGCCAGCTTGTCTTTTTTAGTGCTCCCATCTTGATCTCGTTTCCCTGCCAGTCACTGACCTCATTTCGATCGCCTTCGGTCCGCCCTTCGTCGTTCTTCTCGTCCTCGTCATCGTCCTTGTCCTCCGGTGGTGTCCCGAACGAACTCAGCTGGACTAAGGACTACGGAGTGAAACCAAAACTGAAACCGACACACAAAAAAACTTGCAATTAAAGACCGGGCCCTGCCGAGGGCTTTGCCGAAGCCACACGAACGATGGCACTATCGGTGTGAGCAGGAGCCGGGCGCAGAAATATGCAGACTCGCGAGTCGAGTTCGTGCCCCACGCCGATATATGTACATACATAATACAAGTAGGAGGCAAGATAGCAGGCTAACATCGGGAATCCGAAGATTGTATACGCTTGCAGGCTGCAATTTGATTTCGATGGTATTAGAAATCGATCGAAGAAACCTTACTGGAGGTGTAAAACACAGATTTTCCTAGCTACTTATACAATTTTGCTGATAGTTCCTATGGCATCATAATAAAGTTGTCCGATTTTGATAAAATGTAAAACGTTATATGTAATCAAATCTTAAATTAAAACTATATCTTGGATTATATCTGAATATGTGGAAAAATAACAAAGATAAGGAAAAGTTAAATTTCTTAATCGTCCCTAAGGAAACATTAAATTAAATTTAAATTAACATTTCAAAGTAGATACAACTATTTTGAAAACGGCGACGTTTTATAATTTTTTTCTCTTCATTTTTCGATTGCTTCAATTGCACCTTAATAATATAGTCTTTTGATCTGGCCCGATCCGACTTAGAAAGAAGACTATCTTCAAAGTTGAATTTAGATAGCTCACAAATCGAGCTACTGATCGAGAATATATATACTTTATGGGATAGCTAAAACTATAATGAAATTCCCTGCAAGGTTATAAATATACTTGTGTTTATTTGATTTGCAAAGCTATTATTTAGATGCTATATTGAATATTAATTTTTGTATCCAAAAACCCCGCAAAAAAGATTATAAAATTGGTATTTTTGCAGCTATAGTTATGTTTAGGCTTATTGCCTTAACATTTTTCTTGCACTATTCATTTGTAGATTTCTTCATATTGAATTATAATTATTATTATATTAATAATATTATTATTAATAACCAGATCGAGTAATATCTATTGACAGCATTTAAGACAAAGTCAAGAAACGGGTTTATTCTGCACTGATAACCCCAGGGCTGGCTAATCCCATCTTAAATCGGGAACTCTCGCTATATCAAACGCTCATTAACCCGCAGTAGGATGCGGCAGGACCTTGGACCCTTCGCGGGTCCATAAATTATAATTTTAACGGCCGAACTGACTGCGTCACAAGACAAATTCCCAATCAAGGCACTCCTGATTCCGGACTCCTCGTTCCCGATTCCCGATTCCTGATTCCGGATCAAATTGTAATGCGCATCCGATGGTCAAGATCTCGGAGTGGTCAGCGCTATGAAATATGAGTTCAGGCCGGCGATGGGGTTGGGGTTAGGGATTGGGCTGGTCAAGCGTGTAATGCTTAAGGATGTGAGAATGTCTTGGCGGTGGTAATTTCCATTTCAATTTAAATTTCACAGTGGCCCGAATCAAGATCAGCCCAACTAATATTCAAATGAGGTCGCCGGATCGCGGGCCCTAGGCCGTAAATTAAGGTGACCGAGGCGAGGCTTAACAGGCTGGCCAGGGAATGCACCCGGTAGGAGAGGGCAAGGGCCAGGGCAGAGCAGGGGAAGGAGTTCAAGTCCAAGAAAGGTCCAAGATCGGGGTGAGTATAACGAGCAAGCGGAGCAAACCCATTACAATGGGAGCAAACGGCAGAGAGCAGGGCACGAGAAACGAGAAAAGGGATTGAGAGGGACGGAGGAGGGATGCACCATCATCCCCTTGTGACCACTGGTGACCACTGGTGACCGATGGTCAGCCCGACCTCATTTGCATTTCCATTTCTCGCGATCCGCTGCATTTGTATTTATTTATTTGCCCGCGCAAGGAGTCTCTCCTTGCTCTCTTCTGGCATTTTCCCATCGGAATTGGTCAGTCACTCCCGGCGGCGTCTTTTGTTCCGTGTCTATGTGGTCCATTGTTCCAGCGCCGTCCCCGTCCATTGTTTTCCTATGTCATGTCCGACAAGAACCTACGACTAGAACGGACCAAGGGCCAGGGCCGGGCCAGGAACCAACATCCAGCAATCGAGGGGGGAGCCAGGACAAAGCTCTAGAGCTCGGGGCCAAACTCGTTTGCGGCGGGTTCAAGTGAGACATATTTCGCGGCAATCAGGCTTTTTCCCAGCTGTATGATCCCGATCCCGATCCAGGACAGCCAGCCCGACCCACTAATTAAATGCTTTTTTTGGGCGGGAATCAAAAAGTAACAGAGATGTGAGAAGCATTTTATTTGGTATAAGGTATATGCCATAAGAATTGTTGTATGTAGGATATTAATCAAGATACATATGTATATCTATCCATAAGCACAAAAAGTAGAAAATGTAGCCATAATAAGTTCAACTGTTTAAAATCAACCGCCTTATTGGCTATAGAACCAATTGCTTTGTATAGATATAGATATAGATAGGCTTTTGTAAAAATCAAAGCTGTAAAACAGCCATAATTCAAATCACAGAAGACATTAGACAGTAGCAAGCGGTATCATGACATTATATAGTTGCTAAGCTACAAAATCTGTGCTGGGAAACTCCAAGGATCCGTACTTGGACTCCTGTTGTTTTCCTGTTGTTGCTGTGATGTCCATCCTTCATGTAGTATTAATGTTTGTTTTACAACCTGCAACAACGATCTTGCAACGAAAAGTGACGTACGATTTTATCTGTCCAAGTTTAAATGACTTGTTATTTATAAAAAACGTAAATGAGACTTTTAAATTGAATATGTAGATACTGCTCAGAACTTAGGACTGTCATTTAATTCAGTTTTAAGCTTGTAATTCATTTACCACAGGAACTAAAGATGCTTAATGCCAAAACCTACTTAAGGCCACCTCTATTCTTCGAAGTGGAGGTTAAAAGTTAGCCTGCAAGGTATATTCTTTATATAAAGGCAACATATCATGTATCCAGATATCCCAAAATGCTTTATCTCAATGTCAATGATTGGACAAAATCTGCAATGTTGCTATTTGAACTTGAAATCAACTACTGAACTACATATGTAAGTCATATATGCGAATATATATGTTACAGTAAGTATAATACATATATGAATAAGAAATAACTAAAAGATAATCAAAATTGCAAAACAAATGAAACAAATTCATATATTAAGATAGTCAAAATAAAATAAAATATATAATAATGATATATATAATAATGATATAATGTAATTCAGATTATAATGCTTAGGTTGTAATGTAGGAATCATTATCGCAATATGGACTAATGCTCTAATCGAGAGATTGTCATGTAGCGCTAAGATGTATGTAAATAAAATAAAATTAAATACATATTTGTAAACGTTACTTATTGGAGCGTAATTTACTAAATGGTTTATAATACTAATAAGTGTTTTATAAAATATGCGATGTATGTATGTATGATTTGTCCTAAGGATTCCAAGTTGACTACAAAATGAGTAAATTCTTCTCTAAATAGATTGTATTTAAAGAGCTCTGTATAATAAAGTGCTATGTTTAAGGTTTTAGATCAATTCATGTTGAATTACATTAAATTATTAATTAAATTGATTAAATTGATAAGTGCCCTTACTTGATCCGACATTGATAGGCTTGGTAAATCTGCGCTCATTCGTCATTACTGATCGCTAATGATGCATTTTTGATGACCTATCGGCTTTTGAATGAACTTTGGCATGTTAATTACTTAATTTCGTGCAGTTTATGCCCCGAAAGCCAAGCCCCGGAAGTCCGGGACCAACAACATCCACCCCGAAAGCTGGAAGCCTCAAAAATAATAATAAAACATCATCATTATCAGCAGAGCAGAGCTGGTGGGGGATGATGCGTTCTGATGCGGCGCTTAATCGTGACTTTTAACGCACGGAAAGGTGAGGCCAACTATGGGGTGTGGTCCTCACCCCAACCCCCACTGCAACCCACCCCACCCGCACCCTGCCCAGCGGGAAGCAGATGCTCATAGGTCATCGGCGAGTCCCAGCGGCGCTGGCCTTTGCGATGCCAGACAAAGACGCAGCATAATTGCATTTGGCATGCTCCGATTCTTCGCGGCCAGACATCTGACATTTGGCCTGGGAACAAACTATAAAAAATAAGACAAACACTAAAGGATAATCCGCACAGAACCAAAAAAGAAGAGGCAAACATATTCATGGATAAACCTTTTTTTTGTACTTTCAAGACGATGAGATGGTTATTTATTTATTTTGTATTTTTTCCTTCCGCCCAGGAAACGCCTTTCTAGCTTTTCCCCTCTTTTCCCTGCCTTTCGTTCGTTTTCCTTTTCCTCTTGGGCTTTCCGCTAGACAGACTTTCGGCAAGCTCCATAAATATATATATTTATTTCGTACAATGTATCTGGATACATTTTGCGAAGCCAAACACGAAGAGTCTGCCCATGTCGAGCACCTAGATCCCGAATGTTACCTGGTTTCAGATTGCCCAAGCCAGTCGAGATATCGGTGCAAAGATATATACATATAAGCTATATACATACAAACATATGTGTTTCATGACTCCACTCGTGTGCTCGCGAATCAATTACGTTTAAATAAAAACGAGATAAAAATTAAAAGGAAAGAAGCAGACGAAACGATGCAACGAAATCGAAATCGAAAACGAAAACGAAACCGAAAACGACTCCGTTGCAATTATCACGTGCAATCCATGAAACTGGTACACATCAAGTAAATCAAAAGTTAAAGGCTTCAAAGCCAGCAGACGCCAAAAGGACAACCTATAGACAAGATTCCGCAATGTGCTAACTGCGGAAATAAAGCAGAATCCCTAAATTCTGCCTAGATTATTAACGTATTCCCGAAAATGAATTATCAACTTCAAGAGCTTAAGATATAATAGTTTGAGATTGATAGTATTGAAATGTCCTGTATGTTCTAACTGGAAGATCAAGATATTCGTATTCCGATATTGGTATTAACTTAATTAACACAATTAATTTCGGATAAACTCTTTCACTCGATTATAGACTTTGGCTCATTGGAAATTTGTGATTAATGCCTCGGATTACTGCCAGATAAATGGGAAATCTTAAGGGCAGTCTCGATATGAGATCCACATATATATATGAATATATGTGCAACCTATTACACAGAATGTGATTTGTTCCAAGATAGGGATTGGGATTTAACAGCTCCTTGTGTAAAGTTTCAGATCGATTCAACGGGTATTAAGATCGAAATATTATAAAATGCAAGCATTATAATTCATGTTGAATCAATGCTCACAATGCACGAATTCTAAACATAACGTCAGTTGTAAGGATAGTTAGCTGAATCCCAATTTTATTACAAAGAAAATACGACAATGACAAAACAAGAGAGAAATACCAAGAAGCAAAAAGATACAACATTGTCACTCAGAATATACTTAAACGGACAATGTTTCCAGGACTCTTCAAACCGATTAATCCGATATATTGAAAACAAGAAAGGAAGCTAACTACAGCACGCCGAAGTCTGTACACCCTTGCAGAAAAACAAAAACCTAATACGAGAGATAAAAAACATTTATATGTACCTATAAAATATATCAATTTTTAGGTTCTCAATTTCTAAAACGATTATATATATTATATAGTCAATAAATTTAGAGTAAATATGAAACATTCTTTCAAAATCGCACATAATAACTATGTATATCTAAAAAATATATAATTTTTCTATTCATTTTTGAATTGTTCCATAGTTCCATACGTATATGATATATACATACATATAGTCTACTATAGACTACTATAGTCTGATTTTTATAAAATTAAATCCGAAATGTTGAAATCATAATAAATGGCCACATATCAGTGACGAAGTTATAATATTTTGAGCAGAGTGCGGGCTAAGAACTTGGTGAAACTTGCTTTACTAATAATGTAAAAATCCAAAAAATAAAAAAGTTTATTTGACTTTAAGCCAGGGCTGGAGGCGAGTCCAATTTGGATGGAAATAAAAAACACTATATTGGGTAATAACTGCAATGCTTATCATCCGATTTTGCTCAATTTAAAGAACGTTTTAAAAACCTTTTGATTACCTACAAATCTGTAAGCTAAAGAATATACTTCACCTGGTGGGGTCGGAGATTGCTCCTTCTGCCTGTTAAATAGATTATCGGTTGGCACTAAGTTATAATGACCTTGTACCCTATGGGTGCTTCCAGGTAATAATCGAGACACATTTGCATGGAGCATAAAAGTAGTCCCCAGATAAGGAGGCCTTTTTCCCAGCGTTTTCCCACGGCCTCTTATCGCCGGAGCGAGCTTTTGTGCACCGGGAATCCGAGCCCGCATAGGCCCCAAAAAAGACGCAAGCCCCGTCGAGTCCCCGGAGACTCCGAGAGCTGTTCCCAAGCAGCAGTCATAGTCATCCAGTGTGATAAGAAGGCACAGGGCCATATGGAGCTGAACGGTCTTGGTTGGGATTGCGATTGGGACTGTTTTCCCGCCATTTGCTCAGCGAACCAAGAAGACCAAGAGACAGTTGTTGTCGAGCGCCTCAGCCCCAGGTGGAAGAAGCCGCTCGATAAGGAGGAAGGAGAATTTAAGTAAAACAAAGAAGGAGCCGGGGCGAGTTGTCGTGTGTCGATGTGACGAGTGTGTCTTGTAACGTCCGCGACACTCGAAGAAAACAGGTAACTCTTGCACCTCAATGTATTCCACACATTTTCCTTCAAACACATCATGTTTTCTAAGGATAAATCTAATATCTCAGTTCATATTATTCCTATTTTTCTCATATTCAAAAAACTGTGTCAATTTCTATGTTTGCTCATGGAAATCCTTTAACATTTCGGTACTGAAAATACAGAATGTTTTCTTGCAGTGCACTGGCAGCGAACGAATAGTTGGACTAACTCTTCCAGCTGACATTGGACGGTGGCACGGGGCAGATTGGAGGTGGACGAGCCAAATCAACTGGGGCGCTCAAGCGTTGCCCACAAACCTGATGAAGAAGTTTGGAAGAAGGAGGTGGAGAAGCAGGATCAGGACCTGGGAAGGGAGAATAAGGCCAAGGATGACGGCGAGTATGAAGCCACAGGAAATTACAGGGCCCGATTAGGTGGTGACCAGGTGACCAGCTGCCATAACACATCATCGGCATCGGCACTCGTCACCATCTAGATAGTGCAACGTCAACTTGGTCTTTGCATGTGGGTCGCGTTCGTGCATCCGAGAGGGGCATTTGTGGAACTTCTTCCTTTAATTAGACCTTTTTCCTTTACGGCTGCTTAAGCTGATTAAGCCAGGACGCGAAGCCCTGCCCTTGCTGTGGCCATAACCAAAAACAATGGAGGCAATAACTCCCGAAGATCTCCTTTTAGAGGGTCCTTCAGGCAACGGCCCAAAAAATAAATGCAACTGCACAATTGTCAACGATAAAGGGAACAGTTATACATTATACATCATCGTGTAAAGGGAACAACATGAAGATGACTTAGGGACTTTGGGAATTACTCTTAAGAAACACAAATGAGAACATATAGTTAAGTCGATGCTAGTTTAGTAGAGGTCCCAGACGCGCCAGATCCTCTTCGATCTCCGTGCGATCAGAAAGAACTTAAAGTCTATTTACAGTGGATCTATTTAATGGATCTCTAATCTTGCGTGTATGTGTAGGTTACAATTAAGGGCATTTGAATAGTTATAATTGTAGTTATAGTTATAGTCATATGTGACTATATTAGAATATATTCAGTTTAATTATAAACTTGAATATATTAAGAAGAATACAAATACTAAGGACACAGAGGTATATCAGGAGCGAAAATCTAATATAATATAAAACCTACAATGTCCTCTAAATAATATAATCACTGAGAATACCTCAAGCTCAAGACTCACAGATATATATGGACAGTCGTAATCCTAAAAAAAAATATTAAACAAAAATCTGAGCGTAGCATTAATATGCTCTCAATGTCTGCTTGGGGAGACACTCTTAATCTATCCGTAGTCTTTAGTGGCAAGCAGCAGCTAGACCATGTTTCTGCAGATCTGAGCTAGATCCCCTCCAGCACCGCTAACCTGGCCAACATCTGTGGGCCCAAGAGTGGAAAACGAAGACGACGAAGAAGGAGGAGAAGATGGAATGGAAGTGGAAATGGGTTCAGGTTTATTAAGTAAAAAATGTCATGTGGGTCCGAATTCGAGTTTGCGCAGGGGCACGTGTCCTCTCAAGCGCGAAATGCAACTGCAACTGCCACTGCTATGGCACACACACACACACACACACACACACACACAGACAGGGACAGAAAGAAAATGAAGAGGGTGAGATCGCAGAGAGATGCCCTTGATCTCGAAGCGCCCTTCCCTTCACGTATCTTTGTATCTTCGTATCTAGCCATCTCCATCTCCTCGTGTTCACTTCCGGCGCTGCGGTTGAGTGTACTCTCCCGCACTGAAACAAATAATGTCTACTGGACTTGCATTTATTTTTATTCCATCCATTCTTTTCTTATTAAAGTTTCAACTATTTTCGAATAAATTAATTAATTAGTAGGAAGATTTTGTATTTATCTTTATACTTTTTAAGCTCTTATCCAGCAAACCCTTTCCTTACACACAACAATGATAATGTTTATTTGAAAAATATTTGTGTATAGATATTTATTTTTGAACATTTTTAATAAAAATATTAAATTATACAGAAAATCCTGGTTAATTCCCAAATTTTTCTCGATGTGTTGTCTTGTCTTTCGCCATTCCCTTTCCCTCTTCTCAATTCCCCCCTTTCCTCATCGGAGAATCTCCTCCTTAATTGCTTTGCACTGTCCTGCTGCAGGTTTTCCTTATTTCCATCGGGCCCTCTTCGTTCTGTTACCACTACCAATGCCAATTGCAATGGGGTTGACTTTTGCCGCTGCCACGTTGGTTTTTTATTTTATTTTATTTTTCTCTGCTGCCTTCGTTGGTCTCTTTACTTTATTTTTTTCCTATTAAAACGTCCCCGGCATCGCAGTTAAATTAGATTAAGCAGTCATGCACATGTCTTCCGCCCTTCTGGCCTGGTCGTCTCTCTGCCCTCAGTTTTCCTGGCCAAGGTGCGTCAGTTGCCCGCCTCTAGGATGGGGTCAAGAGCTACCCCAAAGGATCACAGGCAATGGGTACAATGGCATCGGTGCGCAGCAGCAGCGCAGGCCTTTTTTTCTTTATGGAGAAATAACATGGTAGGCTTAATAAAAAAAGATCCTATCACTAAGATGTGCTTCAAATTTTTTAATTATAATATTTTATAATTATATAACACCTTTAGTTGATATAAAAATATTCTATTTAGTTTGGGAACTAAGAATTGTAAGTAATTTTTTTAATCAGCTGTGTTCTTTGCTTAACTGTATAAATATACCTTTCTTTTCTATTTCTTATAGCATAAATCTTTATTAATTTATTAAGCAAGCGAAGTTCCTTATCCTGAGGGCTTATTTCTTAAATATATTGATTACCTCTTAGTTTCAACTGTGATTTCTTTGAAGAATTTGTTTATATGGAAGGTCCTTGAACTTTCCATTATACTGCTTTTTTGTGAAAATTCAAAAATACAAGCTATACATTATTTATGAAACATATTGTGTCCGAATATATTTGTTATCTTTTCCATTTTTGTTCCTTAAATTTCGAACTAAGCTCGAGCGTCGAAGGAACCCCCTCGGATCCTGTCCAAAAAGAAGTTGATGATTATGGTGATGATGCTGCCTGTGCAACTGGCCGATGCAACTCACATTTGGCATTGGTAACTGTTGTTGCAACACGGCATCATCCCGGATCCAGGGTCACAGGGCCTGATGCTGCAGCACGGCGGGTAACAGGTAGCAACGCGACCGTTGAACCTGTTTCTTTCCCTTGCTAATGGAACGCCAGAGAACAGGTGCACCGCCGGTGTCCTGGGTCCTTGCACGCGCTGCATCCCAGCCACATCTCGAACAGAAACAAACCGAGCAAAAGGGGCACGTGCCGAGCCGCGCCGCGCCGCGCGCTCAATGTGCAACTGCAAAGGGATCTGGATATGGATCCACGATCTCGATCCCGATCCCGATTCCGATCCCGATCTCGATCTCCCCCTTCGGCAGTTCTACTACAAGTGTTGCAGCGTCATCGGACTCCTCTGGCAGGATTCCATTCCCCTATGCTTCTGCTGATGATGATGCGAAGATACCTGTTCTTCTCCATCAGCAGCATTCTCATTGAAAATTGCAAGCTGCATTTCTGCGGTTTCGCCAGGCCTCGAAAGGCAGCCTATCTTTGGCTCCAATTTGGCAAATGATCACTGGCGAAAAAGAAGAACTAAAATTGAAGTATTCATTCATATTCTTCTCAATTCTCCATCATCTTTGAACTAAATAGGACTTAATATACATATACGAATACTCTAATCTGCGTTGTTTGAACTTGGTTCCGTTCTAAACATATAGTTCGAAAAACTCTCAAATACATCAATGCAAGAAGTTTTTTTTATAAATATTATTTTGACACAGTCTCAATATATGTTTAATAATACAAAGTCCTTTAAACTTAATATGTATATATCGCTGTGCATGGACAGCTGAGATCGAGCCGTGTAATTATGTTGATGATCGAGCTTGGCTGGCAGCATCCCTTTTCGACGAGGACAGCTGAAAGTTGGCTGCCCATTCCATTTCCCATTTCCAATCCGTAGCCGAAGTCTCCACTTCATCATCGGCTCGTGGCAATGGCCCAATTAGGCATCCAATCATGACTAAATGGCCGCACCTTTCCTCTCCTTTCCCCTGTGGCACGGGTATTTTATGGGCACCTCGACCAAAGGTTCAATTAAGAACGCCCACAATCCGACAAATCATTGCGTAACTAGGTCGATCCTGCGCCTCTCCTTCGGTCCTTTAGCCACAAAAAGAGGAAAACAGAAAAAAAGGGACCCAAAAGGGATCAGCCAAAACATCTGTCCGCCAATCTGCTGCTGACCCGCCGCGTCTCACACCTTGACAGGAGTCGAGAGAGTGGCGGTTACTTAGGGGGAATGGAAGGACGGGAATACACAGAGAAAAAATTGATAGTCTGTTTGTTACTCAGTTTTCAAAGCATCAATTTTGTACTTAAGTTCAAATTTTCAACTATTTTAATTACAAGCGTACCATAACAGTCACAAAAATGATATAAATACCCTAATTAACTATGGCTTATTATTGTTTATTCTCTAAACTAATAATACATTTCACAATAAAAGAACTTAACTTTTGGAAGCCGAAGTTTATATCATTGCCATGACAACTTTTTGATATAGTCGTCCAATCAGGCCGATCTCACATCCTTTTACATTTATATTACCTGCACATCGAAAGCGACTATTTGCATTGTTCAGTTAAGATAGCTAAATAATTACTAGTTTGCCTAGAAACGGACGGACAGACTGACGGACAAGCGGACGGACAGATGGATATAGTTAGATCGATTTGGCTTGAGAATATGAGGTCTGAAATTGCTCTTTTCCTGCGTCGCGAACCTTTAAATTAAATAAGAAACCCACATTACAGCCAATGTAATTCCTTATTGCTTAAAATGTACAATTTATATATCATTTATATATGTACATATATACTTAAAAAATACAATTTCAACAAAATAATACAGATTATGATTTTGAAGGTAGAAAGAAACTCAAAGTAAAAATGTTTGCTACAAAAACTTAAAATATAGACATTTTCTAATTTCTTTCCGTGTAAGCTATTTAACTTTACGAGGTTAGGAATATGAAGTAAAATGCAGGTGAGGAAAGACCGTTCTATAAGTGTTTATAGATCAGATTGGGTTAACTCATGGACATGGACAAACAGCTGTTAAGGTTCTTCTTTGAAAATCCTTTAACGAAGGACAACGATCAGCTGGTATATATGTATTCTATGGGAAATGTCAATGGTAATGCCCACGCAATATTGTTTGTCCTGCGCAAATACAAGATATATCCAAGCCAACATCGGTTCACCGAAGTTTGTATACCCTCGCAGTTAAAAATTGGATAATTATCCTACACTTATATACTTTCTGGGGCCGGTGCTGTTTAATTATTTGGGTTCACATCTGTGAGGAGTTGGTGAGGGGTTGTGATATTAAGAGAGGTGATAATAGCCTATAAGAGTTTAACAAGAGTTGAAAAAAGCAGCAGTAAACGTCGCACGGTATCGATGACTTAACTCCCTTGAAAAAAAAACAAGGATAGCCATATAGAAAAAATAACAAAAAGCATATAAATAAGTTTCGACATCAAAATAAGTATATAACTTTAGTTAAAAAAAAAAATTGATATTCCTTTTCAAATATGTATATTAAATATTAAATACAGGCGAAGCTTTTTTATTTAATATAAGTATATGGCAGTGTAGTTGTGAGTTGAATTTAAAATAAATTAGTAATTATGTTAAGCATACTTTATTTCTTTCCCATAAGTCTTATACATATATCTTTCATACCTTCGGTTCCCCGGAATGTAAAACTATGTACATTCACATGGATATATGTCTATGACTTTGCATGTCAGACTACATACTTATATATTACATACATGCATATATGTGTACATACATACATATCTGTACATATGTGGATACAACAGATTAGAGTCGCTTTCATCCCCGTTTCATTACGACCATCGCCCGGGTATCCGTATCCCCAGATCCCCAAACTAGTAAACAAGCACGACGACTTGCTGAAACGGACAAAGTTGATTCGTCCCTGAGTCCTTGGGTCCTTAACAGCTGGAAGGGAATGACGGTGGACTGAATCGATCTGGGGTGACACCCGAGTCCATGTAAGCCCCCGACCACGACCACACCTACTTTTCTGCCGTGGCAACAGTGTTGCCACGACAGGGATAAGCGTAAAAATAAGAACAAAAAGTTGATGTATCCTTATGCATTGATCATAAGAACAGAATATTAATTCTAAGAATCTTTTTTAAAAGTATAAAAAGATTAAAATGCTAACCATAAATTGTAAATATAATTATTATCGAAAATGATTCGTAGAAGTTGAAGAAACCAAGAACTTGGTGTCATAATTTAATTTAATTGATATAAGCATAAATATACATTCATGAATATATATAAAGAAATAAATAAAGATAAATCATGCCTAAAATAACCTATGTTTTTAAATACTTTAATCGGTGTTGTCACCCATTTTTTTTTATTTAAAAAACGAACTAACATTGCATTTGCTATATCAAAAAGTGTTGCATACTTTTAGACACATTTGTAAGGGTTTTTAAATCCTTTTCAATTTTAGAGCACCCCAGAACCATATACATATGCTAGTTGCTATGTTTCGCTTTTCCACCTGAATAGACTAGAACTGGCCGGAAAAATGAAAATTTGGCAGCGCTGCTTGTAAAACGACACGACAGTTTGCCTCCTGTTTCTCTCTTTTTTTTTGTATTGTCCTGTTTTCGCGTTGTGTCCTGTGCTCGCACGTTTTTTATTTGTTCAGCCCAAGAAATTCCGCCCACAACTGAAACTTTCCCTGTGGAAAAGTGGAGGAAAAGTGGGCGGAAGCCAGACCATCACGGATAATCTTTGCTGCAGTGCGGTGCGGGTGTATCTCGTAGATACTTTCGTGGGTCGCCGCCAGTTGCACGAAATGGACGTGTACGTACGTACATACACAGCTGCCTGGCTGCTGCTGCTGATGGACATGAAAATATCGATCGAACGACGAGCACACTCAACACAAATGTGTCACATGTGTACACTGAGGGAAAGCACAATAACGGACAACAAATCAAGGCATCAGCTCTATTCCAGAAACCACTTAAATCTTAAATTAATAAAAATATATTAAGCCTTACTCTATAGGCCAAAGATCAATTACCTGTGATATTAGCAACCCTGAGCTTTCAGGGATTTAAATACAAAAAATATATCCTATATAAAGAGGTTTAATAAGTGTGCTACAGGGATCACTCGCGCTGTGAGTGCATACTTTGAGATATCTTGTGGGTGCGTAATTAAAACCATAGTGATTTATATTTAATTAAAAGCAGGGTTAACATCGATTTAGGATGTTGGGCTAAATTTTAAAGTGCTGCAGATCAGCTTAAAAATCTGGGATCTGGATAGATCAGTTTAAAGATCTGGGACTAATTCTCGATTTGATTTTTACCGAACTTGACAATTTGTGACAGTTTTTTTTTTTGATTAATTTTGGTATTGCTTTCCATCTCTATTTTTCATTTCATTGGCTTATGTTAGTCTATTCTGCGTTTGTATTATATATTATTATTATTATTAATATTTAAAATATGCTTATTAAGCATAAAGATACATTAAAGATACAGCTGATTTAACAGCCAATTTCCAAACAATTTATGCATTACCCTGCGAACAGCTTAGGATCATAGATATTTTAATAAACATTAAAAAAAAATGTATGTCATCCCGCATTTTTTACTTTAACCATTTTTGAGCGTTTGAAAAACAAACCTTTTCTTTTTTCTATTAAAAACTTTTTAAAACGTCGAGAGCCGTTGCGGTTCATTTATAATTGATTTCATGAACAATTGGTAATGGAATGATTTTTTACCACATTTTGTACTTTGTACATTTGTAGTGTCGGCTTAGCCCCACATTTCCCAATCGATACGAATTTAATATCAACCGACAAGAACCTTCCAGCCCTTCCACTTTTAGTTTTCAATTAATTATAAATCAGGGGTGCCACAGAAATATGCTGGAGCTTTGAATCTAATTCTAATAAGAAGCTTGTTAATTTGATACTTTCAAAAGTATCCAAAATATTATATTAAGTTGATAATACCGAATATCAATTTGAAACTGTCTGCCAACAAATTTCTGGTTTCAATTTGATATTAAGTAGATCAAATTAATGAGGCCCTAACTTTGCATAAAAGAGTTGTGTCAATTTGACATTAATACTAAATATAATGCATTTACATACATACATGCACGATAACATGTTATAAATTCGAATTAATATTAATATAAAAGTATAATGCATATATTTGGTTTGGTAATTTGGCACTTTCTTTCCATTATTATATACTTTTATTTATAATGTGTATATATGTATACTTATATGTATAACAACTACTACTATCCGCCTCGTTTTTTCCCCTTTGTGTTATTAGCGAAAAAGTAATGTGTCTTATTTTCGTGCGTATTTTTCGTTCCTGTAATGTGATCTTATTTTATTAAAAGCAGCACGCAGCTGAATTAAGAATTAATGGTGAGCCGGAAGGTTCTGACTGACCGTTTACAATATACAAAGAGGACAAGAAATACACTTGTTACATGAAATTTAATATAATAGAGCAGTATTTTTATTATCGAAGTACATTTATTCTAGTATTTTTATAAGTAAAAATAGTATTTTGTAACGTTTTTTTTTTTAATATTATTTTTAAAGGTATTTTTTAAAAGTATTTTTGTCAAATGTTTTACATTTTCATCTTATGTGCCCTATAGTTATAGCTCTCTAATTGCCTCTTTATAAGAACTAAATATTTATGTTTTTAATAGAGAATCATAACACCATTAATTGTTGATTTTCTATATGGAAAAATTTTTTACATGATGTTTTTTCCAACATATGGAGGTACTATGTACAAAGTTTTAGGGGACTGTGTGCGGGCTTAAATTCCGTCCAGAACACTTTTCAGTGGCGGAAGACATAAAACAGGTCCTGGTTTAAAAACAATATTCTTAGTTCGCTCTATAAACGTGAATAGAGCGAACTAAGAATATTGTTTTATGTCTTCCATTTCTTGATTTATCCAGCCCTTCCACCGGAGTTCTTGTTGGGCCTGTTCAGTGAGGCATATATCCTCCACCACTCGGTGGGTCCGCAAGAGAACTCGCTGTCCACCGCAGGAGTTTACACTAAAAAAAATCTTTAAAGTGAATACAAAGTCCCATAAGACCGTTTTTCACATTTAGTTGACTGGATTATTTTCGTCGAAATCTAATAAATATATTTTTGTGTGCTGAGCTCGTTTCGTATTTCATCAATTCTTGTTTTCTTGGGAATTTAAGTAGTGAGAAGGGTATACGGGGGTGCTACTGGGTGGTTTCAAATCCCTTAAGAAACAAGGGTCTAAAAGTATGCAATGAATATTTGAGCTAACAAATACAATCTAACTTTGTTTTGTTGTTTACGATGTAACATTCTTTAGAATACTTTTGGCCAGCGTTCTGGGTAATTTCAAACTCCATATAGGTTTCCTCCATATATGTATATATGTCCCAACCCCTGAGAGTAGCTCGACTGACAGCAGTACAGATTCAGGTTACACACCTGTTCCGTTCACTCACACTGGCCTGTCCCGCCGAGCGTCCTGCGTCCTGCGTCCTGGTCCTGTCACCCTTCCCCTCCCGTTGACAGAAATCAATAGTACCAAATGCAACGCCCCTCAAAAAAGTTGTCCACATACACGTCGCTCTAAAGTAAAAGGCTCATCGTCGGATTCATATATTAATATATTAAAAAAATATTAAAATATTAATATTAAAAAAAAACTGATTTTTACATTACAATAAATAAATAAATACACAAAAAAAAATGGTGCTTATCCTTGCTTAATCCTTTCTTCTAGGACACAAATCGCAGGTTGGTGCGCTTGCGGCCGCCGAACTCGCCAAAGTTGCGTCGCACGGCCTGAATGACGGCTTGCTGGGCCACGGGATCCACGGGCTCCACGGCGGCGGCATCCTGTACAGGAGTGTGGGCGTCCTTGGAGTTCTGGTCGTCCGATTGGCGGCCGAGAATGTTCCAGAAGGGACGCGGCGTAGTGGTCGTCACCGGGTCCTTGTTGATGTAGATGCAATTAATGATGGGCTCGTTGCCATAGAATTGGCGGTTCTTGTTTCGGTTCCTTCGGCGATTCTGCTGCTGCATGCGGCGTCTGTTGCTCTGCTGCTTGCGGCGCCGCCGCTGCTGCTGCGTCTCCTGCTGGCGGCGGCGTTTCTGCTGCTGCGTCTGCAGCGACTGCTGTGGCCGGCGGCGGCGGTAGCCGCCGATGGAGGAACTAGAGCTGGAGCCACCGTATCCAGCGGAGCTAGAGCTGGAGCTGCTTAGGTGGTTGCTGGGGCGGCGACGCCGGTTGCCACTGGAGAGGCTGCTGCTGCTGCTGCCGCTCTGCTTCTTCTTTTTCTTGGTCCTGCGCTGACTAGAGCTGAAAGGATATAGACCGCAAATCTGATTAGATAAATCTGAATAGACAGCCTCCAAAATATATGTGAAGCTTTAACTCGATTGATAATAACATATGTAATAACGCCAGGCTAGACGTAACCTTCAGTTAAATATGTCTAGCTAGAAAGAAGAACCACCCACTTTAAGCAAGGACACGTGGCACGAATAATCCTTATGTTGTTCTGATCCATATTCAACTTCATGTTTTATATCTTGATAGAAATCTTCATGGACATTACCTGCTGCTGCTGCTGCTGCTGCTGGGCTTAGTCCGCTTCTTCTTCTTCTTCTTATTCTTCTGATCCGAAGAATTACTGCCAGAAGAATTGGTGGCAGAGGACATGCTGCTGTTGCTGCTGGTAGAAGAAGACTGTGCACTTGAAGATGCAACAGCAGCTGGCTTCTTGATCACATCTATGGGACTCTGATCCTGTTGGTCCTGCTGCATCTCCTCGACCTGCTCCTTGTCCTGCTTCTTCTTCTGATCCTTTTCCTTCTGCTCCTTCTTGTTCTTCTTCTTCTGGGTCTCTAGCTCATGCTCTGGCTCTGCCTCTTCCTCCTCCTTGCGCTTCTTCTGCGCCACTCGCTTCTTGTTCTTCTGATTCTTTCGCTTCTGATTCTTCTTGTTCGTGTTCTTATTTTTGTTCTTGTTCTTGTTCTTGTTCTTATTTTGATTCGGCCGCTTGTTGGGCTGATTGATCACGGGGTGGATGTCGCCATCGTCGCCATCAGTGCTCCAGATGGCCTCTGTCGATATCGGGCTGTCCTCGCTGATGATGTGCTCGTCGTACTCACCCAGGCCCACGTAGCCAGGCTGGTCCCGGTAGTAGCCACTGACGCCGTAGGAGTACTCATCGTAGTCCTCCTCGTCGTAGTCATCTTCATCGTAGTCATCCTCGTCCTCGGGCAGTACCGCCTCCCACGGATGCACGAAGGGATAGAAGCTGACGGCCGGCTGCTGGACGTCCGCTTGGATGGGCTTCAGCTCGAAAACGGCATGAGTGTCGGGATTGACCTTGGGCGGCTGATGGGACTGGACCACCACGATGCCGGCATCCTCGGCCACATTGGCATGACTGGCGGCATTGGCCACGACGCTGACGCCCTGTGGCAGATGGGCGGCACTGGTGTGCTCTCCTGCTCCTCCCAAGGGCAGAGCCAAGGCAGCGGGCACAAACTGGTCCTGAGATTTCGGGGATTGCCCAGCAAGGGCAACCTCCGCTTCCGCCTCATCCTCCAGATCCTCATCCTCATCATCGTCATTGTTCTCATCGTCATCATCATCGTTGGGAATATGCGGCTCGTAGTGCACTCCGGTCAGAGCCACATAACGCCTCTTGCTGGGATCCACCTCCTGGAGGGAGGCAGCGCCCTCACGATGCTCCATCCTCGAGGACAAGCTCTCCACATTTAGTGTCTGCGAACTGACCTGAACACTCGCACCGATCTCGTCGGTCTTAGTTCCCGGCGAGATGGCCCTGCCCGAGCGCTTTCTCCGGGTCACGACGCACTGCGACTGGCTGCCATCGCCCTTCAGCTGGCGACCCTGGATGTAAAAGCGCTTCAGCTCGTACTCGTCGCCGTTCTCGTCCACCTCGATCAGGGACTCGCCGGAAACACTGACGGCCAAGAAGGCCAGGCCCATTAGGAGCCAGACGCACCGGTTCTTCATCTTGTCCAGACTTAGCTCAAAAACTGAGCTGTCCGACGATCGGCGGCCGCTTATATTAGCTCGCTCGGCAATGCCCACTGCCAGCACCTATTGACCCACAGCTAATTGCCAAAAGTGGACAGAAACCAAAGGCAAAGGCGAAGGCAAAGCCACAGCCACAGCCACCAACGGTTTCCTACGAACCCAAGGCCTCTGGCCGCTGAATTATTCATCAGCTCACTCTGGCTTCTTTCTGGCTTTCTTTGGAGAACCCGTTTCTTCTGGCTTTCTGTCGCGGGGTCAATGGATCGACCGATCATTAATAACCCCGCATCGATGGCCCCAGCTCTTTGGCGAATGAAAGTTTCGGCCCTTAATGGGTCACATCAAAGTATGAGTCTATCTTTTGGATATGCGCAAAAAAACAAAAAATCCTACTAAACTACAAAGCCACTAGGCAACTTAGGCGTTTCTTCGTTCGGTATATTAATTATTAACATTCCGATATGTGTCTTCTTATCAAATACAATCTTTTCCCCTCGATGTTAATCACTAAAACGCGATTTAAAATAAAATATTGTTATCCCATCAACACTACTTTAAAATGATATTGATTGTGTTATTGTCAAACTGTGCTTTGACTTTGTGTTAAAATCATTAGTAGTTCAAAGTCTAAGCAATATAATACTTATGATGAAATTTGTTCAGCTATTAAAAAATGACAAGTATTCTTTCTGTGCACAATTCAAAGCCCCGCCAATAGTGGAAAGTTGAACACAAGACAGCCCTTATTAAATTCCGCATAAATTTAGCTTTGGCATGTTTTTAAAAATAGATCCGGCGACTCTATTGACCAAATTAAAAGGTGTTAAATTCCAGTCCACTGATCAAGGGGCGTTTGAAGATTTATTTGGTACCCAAAAGATGATTTAGCGGGCAAGAACAGAACAAAAGACAGTCTTGGCGGTTGGCATTTACACACAAAAACCTACAGCAAAAGGTTAAACCACACGTGGTGAGAAAGTTGAGCTCCAGTGGTAGACACTAAATACCCTTGAATGTTTTATACATTTACATAAATTTAAAATACTTTTGAAAGCACCTAGTAATAATGCATAATAAACGAAACTTAAGGCTTGCCAGTACGAGTTTCCAACTGATTGATTCTAATCGCAATAATCATAATAAATAATAGTAAAGTTTATATAAAATCGGCTGCTGATGACGATGTCCTGCAGTCTAAAGTAGCAAAAATCGTTTTCTAATGCTTAAATTTATTTATATTATTCATTGCTGTATTAACATACATGTATGCATATATATATGAATAAAAGTTGCAAAATATATACAAGAAATCAATTGATAGAAATATTTTGTGGCCAGACTCTATTTAATTAACATACCCTTCCCAAAGAGTATAAAAATTCGAAATTATCCTATGACAGAAAGCTGGTAAAAAAAACAGCAAACAGAAAAGAAAGAGCTATGGAAAAATTAGATTTCTTAGCGGGATTAAAATTTCTACGAACGACGCTGACTCAAAAACGAAATTAACTTATTGGATTGCCTTTTCGTGCGATTGGTATTAGGAAAGGCAGAGAGACATTTGGCCCAACGAAAATGGCCAACAAAAGCTAATAAACATTCCGAATCACAGCCAGTGCCCCGCGTTGTTTTATTTATATTTTCTATATATTTTTTAGTTAATCTGTGGAACTAACAGCAACAGCATTAGCATTATCCAAGCCTTGTTGAGCTGAGACCTGGCCATTTATTGTCCGCTCTTCGTGCATGCTAATGAAGCATCATAAATTTCCATGACCAAGAGCAGCCCCGGGCCACGAGCTGGGTGTGATCCAGGCGCGTTAAAGGGAGCTCAAGATGGACTTTGACGTGGACTTGGATTCTTGGGAGATCACAGGCGGAATGCTCTCTCTGTTTCAAGGATAAAAACATAAATAATATTGATGTTCATAGATATGCAACTACTATTTGTGCACTGCCTATCTCTCATAAAGCCTTAAAACGTGCCTCATATGTATATATATTTTCTGGGGCCAGTCGACAACTCCATCAAGTTCAACTCGCAGCAGCCTTTGTACATATGTCGCGCACGTTACTGGGAACTAGGAACCCCGAAGAGCCGCAACAGTAGCTGTGACAAGAACTGCGACAAGAGCACACCTTGTTTTGACATCGCGGCGCTGATTGCAGTCCGAAGGAACGATCTAGATCGATGGAGTTCAGCAAGCGATATGGGAATGGGTTGAGAATTCGTTTCGAATCAGTCATCGACCCATTTTGGGACTAGCCATCTATGTATATGTAGTATAGGTAGAATCGTCGTTGTCCGATTGCACACAGTGCTCGGCGAAAGTCAAGCCATGGCTGCTAACTTAAGACATAGAAAATGCTGTCTGTGAGAAGCTATTTCGATAACACATTGTTGGCAGATGGACTATACTTATTTGCAAGCCCTTGCTTAATACCTAGCACCAAGTTTGATTTAGAAATGATCTAGGCATCTCCACCTGTACTTCTACGCAAACCAATTTTAGACCTATCCGAATAAAACTTTCTAAATTGATTCCCTTTTCAATTGCCGCAGTCGACACCACTATCACTACTTACAACAAATAAACATTCGTATTTTCCCAATCAAATGGGAAATTCACTGCAATTGGAGAACACTTAAATCTTTACAAGACAATCGCACTGAGATTTGGAGGCCGCTATGTAGAGATATACATAGGACGATGCACATGAATATCGCAATAAATATCGTTGATATTTCCAACGCCCCCATGAAGTATATGTATTTATTCTTGATCAGCGTCACCAGCCGATTCGATCTGTCTTTCCTTCGGTTTCAATGCAACCTAGTCACTCGGTCTAATTAAAGATATCAATAATAAGCTTTATATATGCTTATTTTACATATATATACGTAGATATATGCTAATTTTAAATTTCAATTGAATATGTTCAATTTGTGTTAGGATGTGTACTTAGTGTGTACGATGGAGACGAGTGTGCTCACACCTGTGTGGAGCTACTGGGCAGAAAGTGCGTACTCGCAATTAGAATTCCATTGCGATCCGTCGTCTAATTTTCTCCGCTTCTCATTTGCTTGGAGGAGCGGCACTTTCTAACGCCAGTCTGCGTTCACAGAAATGCACAATTTCGAAGACAGCATCTCGGCGTGCAATATAATAATAGAAATAATAGCAATAGTAATAATACATTGCCATAAATCCGAGAACTTTCATTTACAATTCATGCATTTGCATTCAAATTAAAAATAAGAGGAGATAACAGACAGTATTTACCATGAATATTGTCCCTATTTATGGCTTATGCTGGCAGCTTTCGTAGCGGGCACCGCCAACGGAATTCATAATTAATTCGTGCATTAAATTTTCGAGCATATTATCTATCCCACCTTTTTTTGTTGTCGCACAAATCAATAAGTTGTATGTGAGAGAGCTTGGGCTTATAATGAGATGCATAATAATTTCGGGTTTTTTTTTTTAAACTTTTTGTTTCTTTAGCAGCCGGAGGAATGCGCTGACACAAATATGCAAATTGGAGGAGGTGCGAATGATCCGATGACGTTGCAACCAACAGCGCCACCCATGCTAAGGAAAAACGGGTTTTTTCCACAAATCACAGCAACAGGCACAGGCCAATCCCAGATGCAACTGCAACTGCATTTAAGTATGTATGTATCTTTTCCCGCGTGCATCTGTATCTGTGTACACTAAGATAAATATATACATAGATGCTGCGACAAAATGGCGTTGCATTCCGCCTCCATGTTCACATTTTCAGTTTGGAAAAGGTTAGAAAAGAAAAGAGACGAGACGAGTAAGACGACGTTGAGTAAAAGTAAAATCGATTTTCCCCCTTACCGCTCTCTTTACCAACTGACCCAATAAAAGAAGACCCGAATATACCGCACCTAATTAAGTATGCCCCACCACACGTGGGGCCTTATTTATTTGTGGTTTTGAGCTCCCTGGACTGATTTTACAAGATCCCAACATTAAACGGCCTAAATGTGGCCTAAGTCTAGAGGGACGCACGGACAGATTTGTAATACAATAAGTTAGGTATTTCAAATACCAAAAGAGCTACAGACGAATGTGCTCAATAATATAATATACCCGCTACACGAACACGTTGCCGCGTTCTTAGCGGCAATTTCAGCTATTATTGGTTCAGGCCAAATTATTCTATCTATACGCGTCGCTTCTTATAAAAGATACATCTATTTAATATGCACTATATGTTTAGATACTGAAAATGTAAGCCTGATAGATCATGAACTGACATGTCTGACTGTCAGACAACCGAATCACAGACAACTTGGTGATGCTGATTATGAATAACTATATATATACACTCTTTGGGGAGATGCCTCCTTCACGGCGTTTCACTTATACAAAATTATAGCACATTAAAAACATTTTATTGAATTTAGAAACCAGTATAATTTACGTTAATTTTATAGCCAATTTCAACTTTTTTGATTTGGTCTCGCAGAGCTATTTATAAAGTCACAGATTACCAGGATACTAAAATTTCCAAGGACTACGAATAAAAAACTGGACCTGGTAATCATTTTGCCTTCACAAGTACACTTTTACACTGCGTAAAAAGTGTAAAGTTATCTAAAATTGTAGGACAAATTATTAGTATTAGCGGAATGTACTTTACCACCTGTAGCTGGCGAGTTACAAAAACCCTTGGACAAATAAATGGACTTCAAAACTGTTTTGAAAATCTACTGAACTTACAGAAAAATATAAAATAAATAAGTAATAATGCAACATTGTAAAAATATAATTAGAACCCTTCTTTGACATTGTCATCATGTTCAAAATCTGTTGCCACCACCAGCTATTCGTCGCTTCTCAACAGAATTTATATATTTGCTATATATATATATATATATGACTATATATATATATGATATATATATATATATGACTATATATATATATGATATATATATATATATATATGACTCCCTCCCGCTTATTTTAAAGTTATTTTAACAATATAATCATTTTATTCGCTCTCTGCAGTGAAATCATATAATAGCTGACGTTTAAAGGATCGGGGAATTTAAAAGAATATGAAATTCATATGAGAATACGAAGTAACGTTTATGTAGCTAGTATATCCATAAAGCTGGTTTAATACATACCGCAAATGTAAACTAAACAGTCTAGTATTAAGATACCATCTGTTAAAGCTAAATTTTCAAGTTCACATTCAAATTAATAACTATGCAACAAACGAACGTAAGCACTAAAATTTGCAATGAGCATTATTTATTCAGGGTTGTATTTTGTGTTAATACTTAATATATTGCTTTATATGTGCGTCCATTTCTAACAATTTGTAAACGTAGCCAGTGATGTTAACGTGTGGGTTTTAGAAAAAACAGTTCTATTTTGAATTGAGTTTAGAAAAAATTATCAACTTTTTAAAGTGAGTGTCTATAAACATGTTTTAGAGTCATTAATTGCGAGTTCTGAACAACTTGTCCTAACGTGCTCTTCCTACTACTTTTCGCTTAACTGCGATTTTTAGATTATTCTTTTTTATGGAAACGATGTATTCGTAAGTTTTTGATACAATTATTTTTATGAAAAGTATAAGAAGTGATCGATTTTGATGAAATGTTCTATGCTGTGTCGAAAAAAGAATAATTCACATTCACGAGTTTCTGTAGAAGCCAGTTTGTCTTGTTGGAATGAAAATTAATTCACTTTTCTACATGAAATCTGATCTTATTTGCAAAAAAAAAATCGTTCACTCATTTGCCTATTGATGTTAATTTCACACTATCAGCAGATCTAGGACGTATTTATTTTTTTAATGCGAATTTAAAGGCAGATGCCGCCTTGACAGTTGCACTACCGTTCACCATAAATCCACTTCATAGCACGCTGCCAGGGCTACCGACCAATCAGACCAGGAGCGGTTGAAAGGATGCTCATGCTCGCAATATGCAAACAATTTGATGTGCGCTGGCCTCTAACATTAGAAAGACAATTTTGTATAAACGCGATTCGATGCACTAGAATATCCCCAATATTAATTTACAATGTACCAAAAATAAGTTCTATGATATTATCAATCTCTGGTAACACTTTAATACTCGAAGCTCGCGGTTCATCTTTCCTTTAATTTCTGATCCCGTTAGCTGCTAAATAAATAAAAATATATGGAGAAAATACAATTTAACGTTGAAGCACACGCACATCTAAAACCGTAAATTAATCATTTAAGGTGACACAGTGCATTGGGCTTAATTTTAAATAGTTTTAATAATAATTTAAATATACATTATAACATTAGAATCCCATTGTGATTTTTGAAATTTGAAAGGAGGAACCCCATAAACCAGTTTCAAAGAAATGAAACTTCGACAATGTTTGAAGATATAAAAGTTGATGTTTTGAACCAAATTTAAATTAAAAAATTTAATTAAAATGTATGTAATTTTAATAGTTAATAGTTGTTTTTAATTCGTAATAGAATCGTTTGCCCACTCTCTAAACATAAAAAAAAAAAACCTTCAGGAATTTACCAAGGAATAAATCGGTTGCCCACCTCTTTAAATTAAATATTTTTGTTTACAAGCATCTCTGCAGAGAACCCTTCCAAAGAAATCGATCCAACAAAGTCTAGAACTATGAAGGTATCGGGCAAACAATATTTTGAAGTGACTTAAAAAAGGTCCTTCATTGCTTCATTTGATAGAAACGCAAATTTAAACCTAATGTTCCAAACCGACAAGTCCAACTCCGTGGCAAAAGCTATTACATTTGTGGATCCGACTTCTTAGGTCGCGGTGTCAGTGCACGGTAATTGTGCTAAGCTAAAAACCAGAAAAAATATGAGCGACATAAACAAAAAAATTAAGGAGGCACTAAAGCTACCAAATTTTCCTCCTCTTTCAACACTACGCCGTTATCAAACAATGATTCGGAACTGACAGCCGGAAATGGCGACTATGAGGACTGGTAGACCCCAAGATCGACAAATAACAAACGACTTCTTGCCCCCAGATCACCGAATTCAGTCACCAAAATTCTGAGAAATACCAGTAGTCCAAGAATTAATATTTCTGCCAACCATGTCGAACATGGACACAGACATCGAACACGCCGAAGTTCCTCAAACGGTCAGCCCCAATGACTCTGAAAAAGCCAGTGTACCAGAAACCAATCTAAACGGACTCATTAGATCCACAGACAGGATCGTTGACCCGACCAAATAATCCTAGAAATTCTGTTTCCAATCTGGCTGCAGATTCAGATGCATACAGAGCTATAAGAAAATACATTACAAGCATTTCAGCTGCGTCAGATGTGGCCTGCAACACGGCTTGGATGCCTTCCTAAATGATATTCATCCAGTCAAATGCGTAAACTGTGGCGGAGACCATACGTAATGGTCATAATCGACGGAAAAGCGTCACATCCCAACGCAGAACCGTTTTAGTTCAAATTTTCAGTCGATCTCTGAGGCTCCAAACTCCTACGCTAACGCTGTCCGTGGTCAAGTTAGTCGTGCCCAGCAGCAACAAGTTCCTATGTCTTCCCAGCAGAGCCAACAGTTTCCCCCACTGGGCAGCAACAACAGGAAGCAAAGTTAGCTACGCCATCAAAAGGTTCAGCTTCGACAGCAGCAGCAACAATCACTGCCTCAACAGGAACCTCAACAACAACAACAGTCAGATCACCAGCAACAGTCTTCCCCCAACAACAGCGACGTAGCCCGCAGCAATCGGAACCAAATGTTTTTGCAATCCTACGAAAGACTGTTGGTCCTTATTGCTCAGATCGCCAAGATATTCCAAGTGAATGCTCAAGCATTCGCAGCCATGAGCAAATCGGCTTTAACATTAGTTGTGGAACGCCAACGGACTTGAAAACAAAGCCCTTGAATTGTTGCTCTTTGTGCAAAGTCATAATATTGACATATAGCTGGTTAGTGAAACACACTTTTGGTCAATTTCGTACTACAACTTGCACGTATTTGATATTTATCAAGCAACTCATCCTGCCGATTGGAAACGCGATTACTCTGCAACTATAATAAAATCCTGTCTTCAATGTTACCAGTTCTATAGTGTACAAAGTCCAAATCTACAATGTGTCTCAGTCAAAGTCAAAAGCGACCTTGGGGAAACAGCTATTGCGTCCAAACTTTCAATGTACTGGGTGTCTGGAAACTCAACCACCCGCGGAAGAGCACTCGCAGACCTTATTCAAAGATCAAATGTGAGGTCCTTGCAACCGGCGGTCTTACGCATTATGCATACAGCCAAAGAACACCAACAGCAATTGAGTTTCATGTCTACAAAGGTGTATCCATCTCAGAAAGTCTTGAGCTGAGCTCTGATCATATCCCTTTGATTATTAAATTAACGGTCGCTGCGCAAATAATTTTTTCGTCCTTCCACGCTTCCAAGCAGCCGTTAACCTTTATGTGGTGTTAGGATCTACTGAGGACATCAACTACGCTGTCGAGATATTTGTCTGGATCATCCATAGCGCTGCCGAGACCTCAACTTGCAGTCAAGTCTCAAGCCTCTCGAATCCACCTCACGCTATTTAAGGTAAGGTTGAAAAGATCCCTATGTCTCAGATATATGAGATCCCAAGATCCAGTTGACAACAGTTCCATATCGTCATGAAAGTGTGCTGTGATTACGATGATACCAAAACCAGGAAGTCATACCGACCGATAAGCGTGCTACCCACAATCTCTAAAATATTCCAGAGAATATTTCTTAGTAGAATTATCGGAGTAAAAAGCGTTCAGTAAGCCATTACCGACCACCAGTTTGGTTTTACGTATCATCATGGGACCCCGGAGCATATCTTAAATGCTTTTAAACATAAGTAATACATCTCTGCTATTTTCTTCGATGTTAAGGAAGCCTTTGACCGCAAGTTGCATGATGGCTTACTTCCTAAGTTGAAGTAAGCTCAACCTGACTGGACAATTTTTCTTATTAAAATCGTAAAGGGGAAGCGTTATAACTGCTCGTTTTGGCGTTCCACATGGAAGCGTCCTGAGTCCCGTTCTGTATTCCCCTTTTTTCTTCAGATCTGCTATGTCCTAATGAACCGGGCACACTTCTAGCCACCTACGCTGACGACACTGCCTTCCTTGTGAACTCCTCCTGCCGAATCGAAGCTTCAATGATAACATAGGAATTTCTGGACTCGTCGGAAGGAAGTCGCAGCACTGTTGGAAGGAAGTCGCAACACTGCACATTCACTTTTAGAGGACAGAGTTGAACTTCACGACGTCACTTTCCTACAATCACCACAGGCGCTGTACTTGGGTGTGATCCTGGACAGGCGGATCACCTGAAAACAGCACGCACTGAGAATAAAGCGACAGGTCGTACTGGTTGTTTAAGCCAACGAGCAAGCTCAGCCTTGGAAACAAAGTGTTGCTATTTGAATCAATTGCAATCATGCCCTCGATGACATATTGCATCCAAAGAGTCCAAAACTGGGCGCTGCGCATGACTGCAAATCCGCCTTGGTACATCAGAAACGACGCTCTAGAAAGTGACTTCCCTGGCCAACCCGACTATTACAAGAAGACTTAAGATATAAGACATAAGAAAACGACATGTTTCTCGAGTCATAAAACTTTTGTTCACTTGTTATAAATATTTAGTCACCCACATTTTGTTATGTATACATGTCATCTGTTCCTATTTTACTCAACGTATTATAGCCATTAAGTTGGTTGATTGCCGTTCGATAAATTTATATTTCATGATAAAAGTACATTTTTGCGTTAGTTGTTCACATTTGTTTATACGTGCAATAGCGACCCCATGCGGTCGTATTATTATGAAATAGAGGTTGTCCAGAAATCATCCAAGGAATTTATATAGTTGGTGATAGAGATTCCGAAAGTCGGTGGACCGACCTACTTGTTTCGTCTAATTGTGAGGAACAAAGCAGGCTCAAATCACCTTTAATAAAAATTAAAGTAAGCCGTTTTTTTAGAATTTTGCCAAGAGTCCGATTTTTAGCATTTGTTATATTTTAATTATGTATAAAATCATTCTTTGTACTCGTTCAAGAAGCTCAATAATATCGTTTTGATCGATAAGTGACCCGATCAGATGGACAAGCTTGAAACCAAATGGTTCCTTGTGCCTGACAATAAAAAGCCTGGAGGCCAAGCACTACAGTTTTGGCTCTTCAAGGCTTAATAAAAGGCAAATTAATATATTCTTTTAGATATATTCCAATAGCAGATTAATGTTAAGTGTATAAAAACATTGGTTACGGTCGAAGTAAGCTTTCCTATTTTTTGTTGTAATAACTGAACCATAACCCTTTTCATTAAGGACAATTTAATTTATTTCTTTTTGTACAGCAAAAAAAAAAAAGGCTTGTCCTATTTTTGTTTGTTTGTTGTGTCTTTAAGTTACCATACTACCCGTGACTAGTATGGGGTTAATTATTTGGCCGCCTCGTGTTCGAGAAAATGCCACAACAATGTATGTAATACTGCTTGTACTTTTTATAGCTCTGGCAAGGGCTTGTTGTAGCCCTGAAAAGGGCTGGAGATAAACTATTGTCCTATTTTTGATCACATCGATGTTTTTCCACCTCTTTTATGAAACGTCTAAGCCATTGGAGTTGCCAGATGTCACTAGGATATTTTACCGTTTCCCTTACATTTTTTTCAATTATTTATCGAATGTAAAAAATCCCAAATTCGGTGGGCAGCCGAAAATCCGATAGAAGTGCTAGTAAGAAGCGTTAGGAGATTTTGCGATTTAACTTCAGCTTACGACACTGTCGTTGCCAGACGCTGCAAGGAAATTGATACTTTCTTTAACATTTCCGCGCCTGCAGATATTTCTCTTGTTTGGATACAGTCGATCAGGGCAGCCCTAGGGATATGAGAGAATACACTGGCAACCCAGCCACAACCATAAAAATGGCGTCCAGATAATGCATTAAAATTGGCAAACTGTTAAAAAAAAATTCCTCGGTTTTTCGCCATCTGAGGGCGCCAAAATATTACCCAACAATCGTTGTCTTTAACCAATCGATATATCGATAGTAAGATATTATTTCGACAGCTCAATAGAGGTGGAAAACCATCGATGTTATTGGGGAGATGGAAGAACATCGATGATTCTCTGCCAAAACATCAATGCTAGCGATGTTTCCAAAACATCGATGACATCGAAGTCAATGCCAACACCTGTACAACTCCACCACGTTTGTTTGTTAATCATCTGAGAGAGGGAATATAGTCATTATTATCAAAATCCCTTGTGAAATAGGCCATATTCGAAATTGAGATTTAGGGGAGATAGCGATCTATCGTCCGAGATCGACGCAGTTAGTTGCCAGCAAGCACTCTGACTGCTGAGAAATGTCGTCGCAATTCACGTGTCTGAACTGCGATGCTCGCTTCGCCAGCGCTGATGTCCAGCGTGAGCACTACAAAACGGACTGGCATCGCTATAATCTTAAACGTCGAGTGGCCCAGCTGCCGCCGGTGACAGCAGAGGAGTTCCAGCAGCGTGTTCTTAGCGCGCGCAGTGCCACCGACGCGGCGCTGGAGGAACAGAACATCAGCGTGTATTGCCATGCCTGCCGCAGGCAGTTCGGTAGCCAGAAGGCCCACGACAACCATCTGAACAGCAAGAAGCATCGCGAGCTGCTGGCCAAGTTCGAGCGCGACCAGATGGTGGCCAGCGGTGGGAGTGCCAGCACCTCGGCCTCCGTCTGCACACGGAGCGTGGTGGAGCCGCGGCCACATCCTGCTTTGGCCGCTGCTGCGGCCGGCAAGGGTCGTCATGTCTTTGCCGAGCGCGTCGCGATGGTGGACGACAAGGAGGACCACGAGGCGGACGACGACGACGATGACTTCGAGGACATCGAGGAGGAGGAGGTATGGCAGAACCTTAGATCCACTGGCAAAGCTGGGCTACAATATAAATTATCTCGCAGGTGGACTCCGATGAGTGGGACAAGATACCAGAGAATCCGCTGACCGAGCGCGACTGCCTATTCTGCCCGCACGCGAGCGAGGATCTGGTGGAGAACCTGAAACACATGTCTGTCGCCCACTCCTTCTTCATTCCGGACACCGACTATTGCACAGACATCGAGGGACTGTTGTACTATCTAGGCGAAAAGGTGGCCAACTACTTCATCTGCCTGTGGTGCAATGACCGCGGCAAGACCTTCTACTCCCTGGACGCTGTGCGCAAGCACATGCTCGACAAGGGCCACTGCCAGATGCTGCACGAGGGCATGGCGCTGGCGGAGTACGCGGAATACTACGACTACAGCAGCAGCTATCCGGATAATGTGAGTGCCAGATAAGAGTCAGAAATTAGAATTTAATAAATCGCAATTCTTCACATTTTCCAAACAGAAGGACGGCATGGACATCGATGAGGAGGTGGTGCCGGACTTGCTCGACGGCGATGAGTACCAATTGGTCCTGCCCTCGGGCGCCGTCATTGGCCACCGGTCTCTGCTCCGCTACTACCGCCAACGTCTCCACCCGGAGCGCGCCGTAGTGCTCAAGAAATCCGATCGCAAGCTGCACCGCGTCCTCAGCGAGTACCGGGCCTTGGGCTGGACGCAGACGCAGCAGCTGTCGGCCGCCCGCAAAGCCCGTGACATTCATCTGATGAAGCGCGTCCAATCCAAATGGCAGATGAAGCTCGGCTGCAAGGCCAACAAGTTGCAGAAGCACTATCGCGCCCAGGTCCTAATTTAAGCAGAAAACATAAATGTAAATGTAATCTTCAAACCGTTTAAAGCGAGATTCCAGATACATTTGTTTTTCTTTTTTTGTTTCTCGTGAAATAAAATGATATAATTTAAATTAATAATTAAATAATGTTTAATTTTGATTCGTTTATGTCAAGTAAGATTATATCGGTACGGTTACAGCATAAATTTAAGCGTTATAATTAGACCAAAAAAAAAGAATTAGTATCTATCGAGTACAAGATATTGAACGCTTTCGAAAAACTCTTCAAGCGGAGCACTCACACGGAACGCCGCGGGGGATGCGTGTGGGCACGCTGCTGAAAGCGCCAGGTGACTATTAAATAAACTGCAGGCGAGTGTGTGAGGGTCAATTTCAGCTAGTTAATGTTTATGTATTTTTTATAGTGTGTGTTGTGTCGTGTGTGTGTGTGGGTATGTTTATTCGGTGGGTGGTGGCAAGTCGGAAAATACATTATCAAATAAAATCTTTAAAATCTTTCTACAAAAGTAGCTAGAGATATGAAATCTCTCGAGCACTATGTTTATTTGTATGTATTTTATTTGTTATTGCGGCACACATCAATAGATTGTGTTTATTGTATTAAAAAGAAAATGTTCTCCTTGGCTCTAAGGATATTTGCTACAATTATTGGACATGAAAGTAAAATATTGTGTTTTAAAAAAATCGTCAATACATTGCTAAGTCAAATTTTCAATAACTTCTCGATAAAATCAAACGTTTACCGATATCAACATCGATTGTTATTATTGTGCTTCGATTTTTATAAGCACTTGTCCGATGAATTATGGGAAATGCAGGTAAAAGATATATTTATGTGAAACAGTCAGCAAATGCGCTGATAAATAAATTTGAATCTAATGTTAAAAATTTATCTATTTTTTACCTTGTTTTTAAACAATTTTCAAATGTTTTAAAGCACCTATCGAATAAATTAGGGAAAAATGAAGTAAAATGCTTTGAACACAAAGTAAACTTCAAACATGAACAAATTGTATTCCTTTTTAAAAATCTCAAACTCTGAAAGCGTCTTTCTGAACGACAACGTCAAATGTCAGCAATCGAAAGATTGAGAACAAATTGTGAAGAGCCACATGAAGTGCCTGATGTGATGCTGAGATCTCCTCCTTGACACCACCTTTAAATTCTTCTGCACTGGCGGACGAAGGCTGTGGCGTGGACTGCTGTGCGGGTGCTGGGGTGGGCTGGGAATTGGGTTCGGGCGTGTTCGTTCGGATGGTGCAATAAATAGCAGCAGAGAGCGGCAAAAAAAAATAATAAAAAAGTATTTAAAGCGGGAAACTCCTAACGTTGTCACTTGTCTATATGCTAATGTATAACTACAGGATTCTGTTGAACACAAACGCCCACCATGGGCGACGACGAGGAGGCATCACTGCTGCTGGCTCCAGTCGCTGAAATGCTACCGCCACTGCCGACAGTCTGGGCCACAGCCGGTCCGCCAGCGAGTCGCCTCTGGCCGGAGACACCCATGACGCCGCCGCCGACGCCACCAGAAACAGACACGCCGGATCCAGCGGATGAGCACGACGATGATGAGGGCGGTGGCAGTTGCAGGGGCATTGGCATTGGCATGGGCAGCGGCAGCGGCAGTGGCGGCAAAGGCAGCGGAAGCTCGCTCAACGAAGCTGGCGCCGTGCCATACATCGCTCCAGCGGGTTGCGAGGGATATAGAAAGGCGGCAGTAGCGGTCGGCACCTGATTTGCACCAGGATTAACGCCGCTGCCCTGCCCGCCACCCGCCGCTGTGGCGCTAATTACACTCGAATCGGTCATCATCAAGTGCGAGGCAGCAGCGGCCGCCGCTGCAGCGGCAGCTGCCGCCGCCGAGGACAAGTTGCCGTAGAAGGGCACCGGCAGCTGCAGGATCGCCGGTACCCGCATCCGTCCGTTGCCATTCTGCGGCGGCATCGGCGGCGGATCGCATTCCATGGCGTGCGGATAGCTCAGGCTACTGTGGTTGCCCATGCTGCTATTGTTGCTGTTGCTCTGGTGGTGATTGTTGCCGTAGAGGCGGCTGTGTCGCGCACTGCTGCTCCCGGGACTGATGTGATTGAGGCTGCCTAGGCTGTTGCTGCTGTGGCGGCTGCTACTCGCCAGCGAGGGCGGCGGATGTCCGACATTTGGCTGCAGGCTCAGAGCGGAGAAGGTATTCATCGCATTGGCCGCGGCCATCAACGGGTGCATGAGCGGGCCTGCAAAATCAATCGAATTGGTATTTTAATAAACGATATATGCACGCATGTAGTCCCCGGTCCAACATATACATGGCTTAATCTATACCTAGCACATAGAGTCGCGAGTTTCGCTGCCCGAGCTTTGCTCACACCGACAGTGTAAGCGTTCGTATGGCGTCGGCAAAGACAGCCCGGTCTTATTTAAACAAATGCTAGTCTAACGTGTCAATGTATTCGTGTGGGCACCGCTGCCTTCTACTGAATATAAAATGAAAATTGTATTTGCAAAGATCTGCATTGCAGTCAAAGGTGCTCGAATTTGGCCAAGGCTCCATCTCTGAACGAATATGTCAAAATGTGTTTTTGTTTCAATGCATTCTTTCGCCGTTTCTATGCTGGGCAATAGGCCACCTCACAAAAGCAAGTTAGAAGCTATACTTAAATTCCTTAAAATCGCTAACATTGGCCTTATGTATGTATAATCTAAAAAATCAAGACAAACCCCTTTACTAGACAAATCAAAATTAATGTTTATCTAAGCTTAAAAGAAATGAATAACTTAAATTAAATGCAAATAGATGAAACATTCAATTAAATTATGCAAGTATATCCTAACACAAAAGCCTTACTAGCCAAAACAAAGTTAATTCTAAAAAAAACAAAAAGATATTAGGTATTCTTAGATTAAACTAAACACTATAATTTAGCAGACGATCTAAAGGCCAAATCAGCAATATCTCAAACTCCTCTATAAGCATAATATAAAATATTGGTAATAAAAATGAAAGGGCTCTGCAAAATGCAGAAACTGCACAGCAAATTTAAGGATCTTCCTTTGAAGCCTCTCTATCCTGTTAATATGCACAGCGGCAGAAGGATTCCATATGAAAAACACATAACCAACGTAGAGCAAAAAAAAAAGGCTGAATATATGGAGAGGACATAGTACATATATTATAAATTAAATATTATCTGTTTGCCAATTGCTGTGCACAAGCGAAGCTTATTTCATAAATATATTATAAATTTCATGAAATAAGGCACAAGAAATTAAGTTTAGAAGTTTCGTTATCGTTTCGTGAGCTTTAGAACTTTCTATAAAATGCCACCTCCGCCCCAAATAAATTTTAATTTTTTCAGTGTCATGTTGTTTTTGTTGTTGATTATATCATAAGTTTTTATTAAAGTTTTTTTTTCGCTTTTTTTGAATTTTTTTTTGTTTTTATTTTGGTTTGCTTTTGTTTTTTTTTTTTTTCTTTTTTTTTTTTTTTTTTTTTTTTTTTTTTTTTTTTTTTTTTTTTTTTTTTTTGTCTTTTGCTTTTGGTAAAGTTTCTCTCATTTCGGTTTCATTAATCGTTAATAAATTATTTCGTACTATTTAACTTAAACCATCTGCTTTTGCTTTTCTTTATATTATGTATAAATGCCACATATGATGTCACGAGTCTATGTGTTGTCTTTTGTGTTTGTTTGGGTGCTAGGTTTTTTTTTTTAATTTTTTGCAATACTGTTTTCCTTTACGAGGCTCTCGTTCTCCTCCAGCGGTTTATGAAAAAAATGCATTATGGTCTCCCCCGATTTTCGTCCAAATTGTTTCGCTTATCCCATTTTTCCCCACCCCCTTCCTACTATTGCACTTTCCTTACGTTTTCATTTCCGCTTCTGTTCCAAAGTCAAGCGGAGATAACATTCGGGCTGTGTCTGTTAAGCGGTCTGTGTTACGGTCAACAGTTATCGATTACGATCATAAGCTTGCATTTTCGAAATTTTCAGTGTGAATATGTCTGTTTGCATATGGTATATGTAGTTGGGTGTGTGTGTTTGTGTTGGGTTCTTATCGCGAGTTAAACTTATCGACCTATAACACTCGGTTCTCTGATTTTAATATTTTACACAAGTTTCTTTAAGTTTATTGGTTGCTTTTAAATTCTTGGATCTTGGTTGTGGTTTCTTCTGAGAGCTGACAGCGCAAACCTCTAACGCTAATTAATATTTATATTTGTTATATGTATGTATTTCGTATCCGTTTGTCTGTCGTGTGTCTAATAAAATGAATTGAATTTTATTTTTTTTTTTTTTGCTGTTGCTGTTGCTTTTTTCCACAGAATTACGTGAAAGTATTATTTATAAATATATATTATATATATATATATTGTATGCATGTATGTTATTTTATTAAATGCTAACGGTTCTTCTCTTTAGTACGTAATGATTTCATTTGTTATGCTGGCTATAAATTTCCTTCGTTTCCGCTTTCGTCACCCACGCCTCTTTTCTTATTTAATAATCAATCGAGTTTTTCGTTTATTCTTTGCTGACTGTGAATTTTGCTTCGTTTTTTTCTTCTTTTTTCTGCTATTTTTACATGCCTACCTCTCCTTTCCTTTTTTTACAGACTATGATTTGTGTTTGGTTTTCAACTCGTATGATGCATATATATCGCTCTATGTATAAGTTATCGGCTTCGTTTATCAGCTATCGCATATCGATCGTTACTTTTAAAACTATCATGTATATATGTATACGATTATTTATCGCTCCTTCGATTCTAAGGGAATGGTTGCTTGTTATTCAACGAATTTTGTTATTAACAAGGCCTGAACTTTTCAAGGAATGATTCAGCAATCGAAAAATTGTAGAGGGTTACACGTGTGTTTCATTTTTGGGAGTTCATATTTATTTCGATCTTGTTTGGTTTTTGTATTTTTATCACAAAAGAAAGCGGCTACCGCTTGCTCCCTCGCTCTAGTTCGATTCGTTTCCTGCGGCTACCGTTAAACGGAATCCTTGCAAATAAATTCACGAAAAAGAGAGAGAGAGATATAGATAGAGTGAGAAAAAGAGAGTGATAGAGAGTGCCATTGAGGGGTTAGGTTAACTAATATGATGAACCATGAAAACCATGAAAGCCCAAAAGATGGTTCTAAAAAGGCAAAAATAAAGTCTCGTCAAATTGGTGTGAAAACGGTTAAGGAAATAATAATTACTAAAAGTACAGCTAGCTCGTAGCTTGAATATGAATTCAGATATAAATACAAATTATCAGGGATGCCACAGAATTTCGTCTTGTTGCCTTTTCCACATTCTAGTCGACGGCATTTAATGGTTCACAAAGCTAAGGCAAGCCAATAATGTAGGTGTACAACATTCAACCATATTTAAAAACGGTTTTGTTTTTATTTTATTGTAGACCTTTCTTTACCTTTTATTACTTGACTTTCGTGTAATTTATGCACTCGTGTTTTATTTATTACCACTTTCACATACGAGAATTTTGCTTACTTTTCTTTATTTTTTTACATGGCTACGTTTTTCTGTTTGGGTTTTACACTTTTTACAAACTATGATTTGTTTGGTTTTCAATTCGAGTGTCGTATATATCGCTGAGATCCATATCGCCTCGCCGCCTCTTCAATTTTTAAACTCACCTACTTCAATTTTAAGGAAAATTGTTATTTACCTTTCGATATTCGAATAAGAACGGAAGTATGGTGGGGCTATAGGGGTTTGCCCAGGCGTGTTGACTTTCTAACAAACTATGTATAAGTCGTTACAACTGTTCCAAAATTACAAGTTTTTAAATAAAGCAAGGGAAAACCATTTTTTGACTTGGACATGTAATTATGTTTGTTTGGAATTACTCACTAATTTGCAATAAATTACAAAAAGAAAGCCATTTCCCTTATGCTTTTATTGCACACAAATAGGTATTGATCCATACGATCTCGAATTATTCGAGAATTTGCCATCATGTACTTTTATATACCATAGAAGTTATACTCAATTTTTAGAAGTGCCAGCCAAGCCCCATAGAGCCCCAGCTCCATTCGTGTTCTTCCCTTCTACTCGAAAATAGCCAACATTAGTATTGCCGAAACGATATATACACGTGTCATGTCCCTCTTACTTATATGCATATATGTATGTGAGTTAAGAGTTATGTATATGTATGGCAGTCGTTAAGAAAGTCGTAAAAGATTCCTTGTTTACTTATTTCATCGTCTTAATATATATATTTGCGTACTCTTATATATTTGCGTACTCCTCCTGTTCCTGCAACAGCTTTTACTTCGTACAATTCTATGACCCTAAGTGTGTACACTCAAGTAAGTGTCTGCGTATTTAAAGATCAACACAAAAAAAAGGTTAAACATTTCACACACGAGATAGTATTGATCCGCTCGAAGCGTTTAAAATAAGTGAGCTTATTACAATTTGCATATAATAATATATTCTAGGTATGAAAAATACAAAAAAAAACAAACATACAAACACAGAAGGTGTTGGAAAATCATTGTGTAGCTTACTTATTGCAAAACTAAGAATTATTCTTCTTGATTCCTGCGACGCTAGGGGAAATGACGATGAACAGAATTTGTGTGTGTGTTGGTTGTTGTTGTGAGAGAGAAACGTGACTATTTACAAGTTCTTTAATTAATGAAGTGACTGCAACTCCTAATGTTGCATGTTGCTTGTTGCACGCGTTGCTTGACGACCAATGCCGCGAGTCCCTAATTTTGCTATGTTGCTGTCGTTACTGTTGTGATATCCTTGATGTGGCTGATGCGGCTGCGGTTGCAGATGCGGATGTTGCTGTTGCTGTTGCTGCTGCTGCTGCTGATGTTGCCGGTCATCGGCGATCATCTGTCATCATCCATCAGGCATTGCATATATAGGTATATGTATTTTGTTTCGATTTTAATGTGTTCAAAAGAGAGAGGAGTTCATTATCATTGACTTGGCTAAGGATACGCAACATAGCTACTACCTTTCACAAACTAGTTTCGGACTTCGATCATACAGCTAAGTAAATTAATTTGGAATAAAACAAAACACTTCTTGTACTTGTGGGGTGTGGCTAAGAGTGCAACTTAATATCAATTAACTATTAAACACAAATCATAATTTACACACCGCAGTGCCAAAAGATATATACAAAACCATATTCGATAGTACAAGATTTCTGGACAGAAAATCAACAAATTATAAATTCATTTCTCTGTTATACACAACACGCGCACGCACACAGCACCACATGAAATATCTATATATATTTTATGGGAAATGGGAACTACAACATAATCCACTGAGCTAGCTTTCGCCTCGACTTAGCTCAGTCAAAAACTATAATTATAATCAACTAAAACAAAAGAAGAACACAAGAAGAACGGAGGAATGGGAAATCATGGGTCGATTACTCTAGTAGGATCAAGGACCAAAGGTGCCAAATGAAATCGAAGCCGGAAAGCACCTTTGATTTCAGCCTCTGTAGAACTTTCTAAATTGATTTGCTTGCAAGCTGCATCCAATCGAAAGATTTATTCGCACAAAATAAATCGTTCCACATATTATCACATCCTGAATGTATATATGTAGGTGATGCCACCGCTACATTTACATTATTCGGCGACATGTGAATGGCACGAGCAGGCGATCCAGCTTTCATTAAATTTTTCTTTCGCGAGTCTTGACGATGTGGACGCCATGTTCTCGCCAAAGTTAATCGACTCATTCAAGGACTCATTAATATCCAATATTGCAGTTTCGAAGCACTGTATTTCAAGTGAAATCTGTGCGATTTTTCCTGCCACAGATCGAGATGCATCGCATTATAATGACGACTACGAAATGCAGCGTTTGACGCTATACGAACGCTATCACTGTCGGTGTGAGCAGAGCTCGGGCAGAGAAACTTGTAGGCTCGAGAGTCTATCTCGAGAGGCATCACTGCTGCGAATAGTTAAATTGTTGAATGAGCTCATTTTGCTTATTGGAGGGAGGCCGCGTTTAAAAAAATAGACCATACCCGAGAATGAGATATGTAGCATATAATATTATATTATAAAGATAATATTATATAGTGAGGGAAATTCATTTTGATCAATGCTAAAGTCTGGAACTTATTCCGCTCTGCAGCAACTTTTTTGAAAGTGAATTGAAAAAAACTTTTATAAATGCGATTCCTTGAAGTTGCTTTGTGCTTTCCGCAATTCAGACACGAAAATTGTCTACATATGGCTCTTGTTACCTTTGATTTCTCACCATAAAACGGATACATTGATTAGCTACAAGTTTCAAGTTCATTCATGAACTCACCGTGACACTGGGCATCCGCCGCGCCGCCAGGACCAGCAAGTGGTGGCAGTGACAGTGGCAGCGGCAGGGGCAGAGGCATCGCCTGATGTTGCTGCTGAGCCGCTGAGGATCCGCCCGCGACTCCGGAGCCAGAAGCCGAACTGGAGGAGCCCGTGGCGGAAGCTGAGCTGACCGCTGCCGCCGCTGCCGCAGCAGCTGCTGCGCTGGATGAGGAGACCGCTCCGCTACTGCTGCTGTTACTCGCTCCTAGACCGCCGCCGCCAGCACCTCCGCTTCCGCCTCCGGGTCCACTGGAGCCGCCAGCTCCACTAGAGCCAGACCCACCGGCGCCGGCATTCGCTGTGGCGCCCGCGCCGCTCGTGTTGGTCGCCTCGTCCGCCATGCGCTTGAAGAAGTTGTGCTGCAGAGCGTAGTAAGGCGTGACCCGGGTCTTGGGGTCGAAGTCGAGCATGCGCAGGATCAGATCCTTGAACTTGAGATAATCGGAGACGGAGTGGCCCGGCTCATCAAGACGCCGGCCACCCGGTCCGCCAGTCTCCACGCCCAGAATGTCGTGCAGCTTGCGGGACCCCGGCGGCTTGTACTTGCGTCCATTCTGGTTCTTTTTCAGCACATAGGAGCCATCGGCCACGATCTTGTCAAAGAACTTGCGGGTTTTGTGCGCCTGGTCGAGCAGGTACTTGGGCGGCATGCCCAGCACCTCGACGATCTTGTTTATTTGGTCCACCTCGTTGCAGCCGGAGAAGAGTGGCTCGCCGGTGTGCATCTCCACCAGGATGCAGCCCAGCGACCACATGTCGATGGCCAGGTCGTACTGGATGCCCAGCAGCACCTCCGGCGAGCGGTAGAATCGCGACTGGATGTAATGGTAGATCTGAAACGAAGGCAAGCGGGTGGGATTAGGCTATCTTGTCCAAGTCATTGCTACTTACCCGCTGACCCAGCTGGCAGGAGCTGCCAAAGTCAACGATCTTGATCGCCGATCGCTTCGGGTTGCACAGCAGGATGTTCTCGGGTTTCAAATCACAGTGAATAATGTTCAGTTCGGGGGTGCTCAGGAAGAGCAGCGCGGTGCAGAGCTGCTGGGCGAACTTGCGCGTGAGGTTCAGCGAGACGCCCCGGAAGTTGGTGTTCCGCAGCAGGTCGTACAGGTTGTAGGAGAGCAGCTCGAACACCAGGCACAGGTGGTTGCGCCACATGAAGTGCCGCTTGAGCTTGACTGTGGAGAGAGAGCGATGGAACAAGGTTCAGTATTGTTTGTCAATTATTTATATGAATATTAAGCGTTCATTTTTAACTACATATAAGCAAATTAATAAATGAATTAATAATTAGCTAAGATAAATACATAGATGGATGAGTAAATAAATAAGCGCTCCGCGAACTATCTACCAAGTATATATCTGCTACCATACGCACCGATATAGTATTTGTTTTCGGCATCCGCCCGATTCATCATCTCGAGCAGTTTCACCTCGATCTGTGCCTGGTTTAGGAACGGTTTCTTATTCTTAATTATCTTGATCGCGACATGGCATTGCTCTTCGTGATCGTAGGCCTTCACCACCTGGCCAAAGCTGCCCTTGCCTGTGGGACGAGTTTATGCAGCTTAGTTGTGTTCGATAAATAAAATAAAGTTTTCGTTTGTCTCACCGATCAGCGAATCTATCTCGTAGCGATCCAAAAACTTTTCGCCATTCTTGATTATATAGTCGTGATTATCGTCGTCATAGCCATCGTTGTACAGCTTCCGCTCCTTTTTGTTGGACGAATCGTCATCGCCTTGCGTCTGCTGGGCACGGCGTTTCTTTTTTGCATAGTAAACCTTTAAATACAAATGATTTGTTTGAACAATTAATTGATACACACCTTTACTTACATATATATAATGATATATAAGAAATGCACTTTTGCTGATGTACTCTGAAAATTTGAACAGCATTTCCCCCTCCTCTTGAACTCGCAACAGCCGAGTCGATTTAGTCGATGTCCGTTTGAGCTATCTGAATGGAACTGCGTCTGTTTTCTCTATATTTTCTCAGATAATTACGAACGGGCCAGATCGGACAACTATATCTAATAGCTACCATAGAAACGATTGAACAATTAATAGGAAATTAATATGGAAGTGACAAAACTATCTTATTTGTTCAACATATTCGCATATACCCTGAGATATAGTTATTATTTGATATTTTTAGATAATATTTTTACATTTTCTTAAAGTTGACTTACTATATCATATATGTACATATGTAGCTGTCATAAAAGCGATCGGTCAAATTGTATGAGAACCTAGAACGTCAGCAAAATCTCGGCGTTTTTACATATAAATATTATTTAATTCAAATTTCACTTTAATTTATTCATTGCCAATTTTTCTTTAATACCTCGATCGAAAGTATTTCTTTTTTAACTCTGGAGTCTAAACAGTCCATCGTTGTTTAATAAACAAACTTGGATAAGTGCAAACCGTCCGAAGCATTGTAAAACTTTATAGATGGTATAGATGGTGCGTATTGGTTTTAGCATTTTATCGACTTACTATTTTTTTATTGTGTAAGGTTAAGTAAAGAAGGAATCAAAATAAACCTATTAGGGTTTAAGTGACCGACAAAAAATTAACAGAAGAGGAAAAGGGAAGGCTAAGAGGCAAAATGTTAGCCAAATATCCCAAAAGTTGGGTAGAACACGCAAAATTACACTAAGTTTTTAAGGGATATGAAGGCATACGATCGGTGTCAAACGTACATATGTATGTACAGTGGCTCGCAGCTTATTTCGTGCAGCAGCCTAAAAAAAGTTCAAGTCGTTATTCCTGCTAAACTAAGAAAGATAACAGAAAAATTTAAATGCAGTATGTTAATAGGGAATATTAACATGTTTATTTAAGAAAAACGATTTTCCTAATTATAAAAACAAAACCATTATTGAATAAAAACAAAATGTACAGGCTTTTTTCGTGCCGCAGCTTATTTCGTGCAGTTCATTCTTCTTAACTTATTATTGGTAATTTATTAGATAAAATTTTGTATGTCCTCTTTTCTGGTTCAGGACAGCTTTGAGACAATTTCCCAAGGATGAAACTAATTTTTTAGTGGTTTCCTTCTGACTAAAAATGGTAACGACGAGTCCAAATTTAACATTTTTAGTCAGAAGGACGAAAATTTGTATGGCGGCGGCCAAATACAGAGCTGGAAACAAGCACCTGAAATCTACAGTCAAACATTGCGGGGGTCACGTCATGGTTTGGGCCTGTATGGCAGCCTCTGGAGTGGGCAACCTAATTTTTTTTGATGGCATCATGGATGCCAATATGTACCCTAACATTTTAAAGGATAACATGCTCCAAAATGCTATAGAACTGGGCATACGCGATCGTTTTCGATTTTACCAGGACAACGATCCGAAGCATTCAGCGGGATTTGTGAAGGATTGGCTTGTCTGGAACTGCCCTCATGTCGCCAAAACGCCAGGACAGCCTCCAGATTTGAATGTGATCCAAAATGTATTTGAAATTTTGGACGTCGCTATAAGGAAGAGGAAGATTTCGAACAAAAACTACCTAAAAAGTGTTCCTATGGAAAAATGGCCAAAAATTCCAGTGGAAACCACTAAAAAATTAGTTTCATCCTTGGGAAATTGTCTCAAAGCTGTCCTGAACCAGAA
>VNJM01002699.1:0-19374 GCA_008042475.1 Drosophila kanapiae | reverse complement strand
TTTACATGGGATTCTATTATTTCTTTTGTTTGAATGTATGCCAAAGGTTCAATTTTGGTTATGTTATTAAAAATATAAATAAATTGTGTAAAATCTGCAAAGTTATTTGAAATTATAAATTCATCTATTTGCATAGTACAATTTTTTGATTGTAATAATGTTGTTTCCTTGAATAGAAACACTATTGTTGATGCAATTTTGATTAACAATTGTTTCTGGGATATTCCAGGTGATTAGTATGTTTGGTTCAACGTAATTAATTTGGAAATATAATAATTGTGTGCTTTCGTGTATTTTCATTTGGTAGGTTCCTGCTTAATAATTCCGACCAAATATTTGTCAAAAACTAGGTTTCCTGCATGTATGTTAACCTTATCTTTGTCAATGTAAAACTAATCAAATATAGATTCGGTAAAAATGTTGTTAGATTCGTCGGGATATGGGACTATTTCGAAAATTGGAACTTTCATTATGGAACATGAAATGATAAAAATTTCATTTGTATCGGCCAAGCTGATTTTTTAATTTTCAAAATTTCTCGGAATTTACTTGCTTCAAATAATCATGTTTAAGTAATTTCGGATTAAAAATTCCTAGTCTCGTGAGTTGCATGCCCAATTCTATATCCTCGATATATTCAGTGAATTGTTATAAATTGAAAATAAGTACTGTTACCTACTACTTTGAATTTGTTTATGATGTTTCCGCTGATAATCACATCTACAATAACGTTCAAATCATGTTTCTGAACGGAATTTTCTGACAAATTATTGATTTTTCTTTCTAACTCATCCCTGTCATCTTGGTCTATCGTGCCGAATAAGTACCAGACGAATATTTACCAGACCTCGTTTTTTTTCTCTTAATTATTCTCAAACCGTTTATTTCCTTTTTTAGTTTATTGACTAGGTACTCTATTTGGATTACATTGGGAAAATATTTCGCCTCTTTCAATAAGTTTTCAAACATTACCAAAGTCTTAGGTGTATTTATGTATAGGTAGTGATATTCGTAACTTGTAAGTATCTCCGTAAATCCTGTTTGGAATGTTAGGTATATATTTTTAGCACTAATCGTGTTTACTTCTATGCTATTGCCTTGGACCATGGTGATGAGGCTGATGGTTGCCAAACATATAATCATTATGGGGAATACGGGGCATCTCTTAATCTTCCTCGATGGGTCTGGAATTATCGTATTTACTTTGGTTATATGGAATTTGGACTTGTAATATATGATTTTCCTGCCTTTATTTGGTTCCTCGAAATGTTTGTCGTCCACATGTTTAATCTGACCTGTCTGTTTAAATGGGTTGGTCACCTTACTTTTAGCTAGTGGGAATTGCCTGTATTTCGTATATATTTCATAACCATGTCTGTTTTTGTTTAGAAGAAAAATATCAGCTGGGGTTCCTTTAGTGGTATTGTGCTTAGTTTTGTGGTTATAAACATATAGAATCGTTTCAAATGTTGTACATCGATCTTCTATATTTTGTTCACTACCAATAATTCTGAGCTTCTCATTTACCGTCTTTTGAAAATTTTCTATGTCGGATACGCCATTTTTACTTGTCGTGATGTGATTTTTACTTGTCTGATCTTAACCAGTCTTGTAATGCTATACACATAAATGAATCTTTATCCGCTTTTATTTCCTGCGGTTTTCCCATATCGTTAAATATCTTTAATATGGCTCTCTTTGCTTCTAGCCAATCTCTACTATTTACTTCAATTAATGTAGCAAATTTGGAATAGATATATATGCATAATAGGAAGATTTGATTCCCTCTGAGATAAAAATCAATTACGTATTTTCTCTAGCATTTAACACTTCAGGTGTCGTTTCAAGTAAGAGTTTCGTATTCCTATGTTCGGTTTTAGCTATGTTGCAAACTTCGCATTTATTGATTATATTCTGAATGAGTTTCTGTCTGTCATGATAGTAATATTCTTCTTTAAATCAATTAATGGTTTTTTCTATACGAGGGTGTAAAAGTTCCTTATGCTTTTTTAAGGTTAAATCCTTAAATTCAGCATATGTCAGAATATCAGTTAGCTTCTGAGTATAACACAACAATTTTGTGAAGTTTTTAGGGCTTATGATTTCAGTGTATGCTTTTTGAAATATCAGAAAGCCGTCGTCATTTGGAAATAAAGAGCGTTTTTCTTAGTGCACAAATATTCCTTGATGAGGGATTTGGTCGTCATCTCGATCGTCATTTCTTTATAAGTGATTTTTATTTTATTTTATTTTTATTTTTAACTGTGTCTGCTTCTCCCTTTTTTATGTCTATCTGTCTAGAGAAATAGTTTAGGGGTCTTTCAGTAATGGAAATGTAGTTTAAGTTATCTTTCGCAGCACTATGCATTGTAACATCCATGCTGTCCGCAATGTCGCCAACCATGGCTTCTTCTATTACTGTGCGGGAAAGAGCACAGTAATTTTGTAATCAATTTCGTTCAATTTGATTTTCCACCTATGCAGTTTCTTGTTGTGTTCTTTAATGTTGTTAAGCCACACCAATGGTTTATGATCGCTTAATATTTCAAATAGCCTACCAAATAGATATGACCTGAAATATTTCGTTGCCCAAACTATAGCTAACAGTTCTTTTGCGATCGGAGTTTAACTTTTCAAATAAGTCTATGTAATCGCTGCATTTGGTATCAATTACCGCTCCTTTTTTTATCTTAAGTGTCATAGGTTTAACTACCTTAGCAAAGTTTGGGATGAATTTGCAATAGAACAAACATAATCCCAAAAATTATTTTTTTTGTTTAGGTATTTTTGGTAACGGGAAATTATTGATTGTGTTAGTTTTGTTTGGGTTAGGTCGTATTCCACTAGTAGTGACAATGTGTCTTAAGAATTCTGTATCTTTTTTCATGAACTCGCATTTGTCCAACTGCAATTCTAGATTAGCGTCCCATAATTTTCCAAAGACCTTCTTCAATGATAAAATTAATTCCTCCAATGAAGTGGAGTAAATTATAATTTTATCCAGGTATATTAAACAATCCTTGTAGATTAAATCTTCCAACAATTTGTTCATGCATCTCTGAAAAGTTGCTGGTTCATTCTTAAGGCCAAAGGGCATGCGGGTATATTCGTAGTGCCCATATTTGGTTGAAAACGCTGTCTTTGCATCGGAGTTTTCCTCCACCTGAATTTGGTGGAAACGCTTAGCTAGATAAATTGTGGTGAAATACTGACATCTCCCCAATTTATCAAGTATTTCGTCCATTCTAGGAATCGGAAGCTTGTCATTGACTGTTATTTCTGACTGTTCTTCATCAAACATGCCATTTCCTCAACGTTAAGATGTTCGAGTCTGAATTCATTACATTCGCGTAATTCGTTATTGATCGCGAAGTTGATTGTTTCATCAGATGGGATTGGATTGGATTGCATTTTCATCCTCTGTATCTTTGCTGATTTTAGGAGTAAGGCATTTCAAGGGTGGGGTCTTCTCCGTTTTCGTTTTGTTTTGGTGTTAACGTCTTTTGATTTTGGACTAAGGCATTTTGCTGGTGCGGTCTCATCCTTTTTATTTGCGTCAAGGCATCTTGTTGATGTGGTCTCGCCTGAATCCTTCTCGTACCTGAATTTATACATTTTTGAGCCTAAGGTTACAGTCTCGTTTTCATAGTTAATCTTTGCTTTGGTATCTATGCTTTGGTATTGACAACCTAACGGGAAATCATAATTGTGAGAAAATTTATGCACCAAGAATTTTTGTTCGGACGGACATGTAACATTGGGCTTATTCATGCTTTGTTTATTTTTATTGTTTATTTAATTGTATATACTATGAGATTTTCTTTGGTTTCCTTTAAGCTTGATGGACGACCCTGTGTCGATCATACCTTTGTAAAGATTGTTCTGATACGCAATGTTTACATATGGACTAGCTTTTCCTCTTCTCCCGTGTCAGAGGTTTCCGAGGCAACTTGATGAAAATTTACGTCTACATTCATTCTGCTCTGTCTACTGTTGCTTTCTCTTTGCCTTTTTACGGGACTATTATTACCTGAGTTATGCGAAGTGGATGGCTGGTAATTCATGGGGTTATTCTGCCTACTTTGATTTAAACAATTCCTAAAATTGTGGTATACTTGCGGGTCAACAACAGGAGGGTCGTTTAGATTACGATTCTAGTTATTCCTATTCGAAGTATTGGCTTGATAATTATTTTGATTATTTGACGAATAGTAAGCACTTCTATTACGCTTGTAATTGTAATACCTTTGATTGTTACTTTGATTTCTGTTTCCCTTATTCTTTCGATTATAACCGTGAGATGTTTGTAAATATAGGTCTTCAGGACTTGCGTCATAAAGATCGAGTTCCATGGTGGCTTTATGCTGGTTTTAATTTTGGGATAGTATCGATATCTTTGCGAGCCAACACATGTACATTCTATCTGTTAGTTTTCTATCAATTGTGGACTGGATAGTTATTTTTAACATTTCAGAGTAGTTACTTTTATTTACGGGGTCACTTTCTAATTTATCAAAGATGTTACGATGCTGCACTTCCAGCATCTGGATGAACTTACTTGCTTCCGGGGAATGGCATCTCTTCTAGTTGTTTCACCAGCGTTACATATGTCCTGTGGTCCTTAAAGAATGTGGATAGTGCTTCTCGGATTTCTATCCAGGTGATTGCTCCTGCCTGAATCACAGCTTCCAATGCAGTATCTACTATCAATCGCCTGATAGCGCCATAAATGATGTGAGTTTGACGGCCATCTTGTGTGGGGTAGAGGGTCAGTAACTGATCGACCTGGTAAATGAATACTGATAGTTTTCCTGGTGTGACATCGTAGTAATGTAGGTCTTTGATTTTGTTTAGCAGCTGATTCAAATGAAGCTCGGAGAGTTGTGCCACTGTTGCCATTTTGTATCGTTTGAAAGTTTTGGTTTTTAATCAAATGTCACAGAATTAAAAATTCAAATTTGAATTTTGTTTCCGACCGCATGCGTTTTTTTTTTGGTTTAAAATGCTACTTGCACGTAGATTCTTTAGCGGATCAAACTTTTTTGTTTATCACTGCTTTAGTTCGCTGGTCTGGATAGCTAGTTGTGTAGCGTATCTTAAATTGACCAGTACCGTACTAAAAGGACTCTTTGATCCTACCGGCAGCGTCAATTAAATACAACAAAAACACCTCTAGCATGGTAATTGTAGATACGATCGGCTAAATCTGAACAAAGAAACGAATATAGAGTTCCATTGATCTGCTACTTGACAAAATACCTTATCGCAATACCGATACCGAACAAAAGTTCAAAAACAGTAGATAAAGCTATATTTGAAGTTTTTGTTCTAAAGTACGATCCAATGAAGACGTTCATTGCGGAAATGAGAACAAATTATACAAAATCAATTATTGAAGATTTATGCAAGAATTTAAATATTCAAAACATAAGTTCTACTTTTTTATCTCCCTTTTATTAAACTCAGCGGCTTCCTCCGAAAGCTCCTATGGATACAATGGATATGCAGTTATAAGACTTTTAGCTGTATCTAGGGCGTAATTTTCAAATTTCTTCTCATTAATCTTGTATTCTAATGCCACGGCTTGCAATAATGTTGCAAATCTATGAATTAAACATTTATCAAGTCGTTATTTCGGTGCTCAAAGTTGGATTAAAAACGAATTTGCGTGCGATATTTCCATCGATGAACGACCCTCTATGACCATCTCTGTCATCTCCCCATTTTGTCCCGAAATTCCACAAGAATTTTTTTGTCTTCCCAATACAGAAACTTATTCGCTGCATCTATTACTTGCCACTTCTATCTTATACGAAATATGTAAAAAGCATTTATGATTTGTTAGGAGTGAGTTCGGGAAAACTAAAACTACCACAACGCATGGTGCAGGTGATAATGATGGCCAAGGATTAAGGGGTCAGCGGGACCGGCCAAATAGAAGACGCCGAGATCGGTCGGAATTAGGACCCGACAGGCCAAAGGCAAAGCGGTTTGCTGGTAGATAGAAGGAGAATCGCCGAGGAATAACGGCGAAGGGAGGACTTTGGAGCCTACCCGTCTCGAGGTAGACACTTCGGTTCTACTCGCCGACAGGTCTGTGTGTAGGGACGTTAAGTCCTACCCGCCGATAAGCAGGGTGTGGGCATCTGTTGGTCTGACCCACTGGGCGCAAGTCGTGGTAGCTCTGTCACAAGACGGAACTAGCATCTGAGCGTCTCGGTGAACCGGTCGCAGCCGCAAACTAGAGTTCAGGAGTAGAGCCGCGCGTTGGTCACGAAGAGCGCGCAAACGTCTATGCGATGAGTGAAAAGGACAAGCCAGCAAAAGCCACTTCGGCGCAGGAGAACACAATTCCGTAGGCACTAGCATAGCCATTTAGGTACTCAATAAAGTGAATTTCGCCGAAACGAACCTGACAAGCTAGCCGCGCACATCCGTGGCGAGCCAATCAAAAATTATCTCGTTATAAAATGTAGAGGAGATAAGCCAAATTCATTAAATTGTATGTGATCTTCTTTACTCAAACAATTGTAAACAATGTTCACTTTGCCGAGGATAATTTATTGATGATTTATAGATGCATAAATATGCTAGATGGAAAAGTGTGCAGCGTAATCAATAAATCATCCTCGGCTATGCGTAATATGTATTTTTCTATAAAAATTGTTAATTTTGTTTGCTCTAATCGAATAATTTTTTCCTTAAAATACTCTTCTTCTTCAATAGATAGGACGGTTGTCTTTTTCTAAAATTGGAATCTTATTGGTCTACAGTAAAGAGACGATGATGGCCGGGGGTTATTCCAAATTATTTCATCATCTATAACCAGTTTGAGAGCTGCGTAGGATGTTACAAATAAGCTTCTGTCTTCCAAATCACCATTTAAAAACACTTGCTTATATTCGCTATGTCCTGTACTTCCATCAAAGCCCCATTTTCCGCAAAACCAAGTCTAGGACGGCTACTATAAGCAGGTTCCTCTATTTGTTGAGATTTGCAATGGGTGCGCTATAACAAAATTGATTAATTTTTATTAAGCCAACTAGATTTATATGCATGAACACAATGCAATATACCAGAAGAATAGACAAAGTGTAAACTTGGACGACGTTAATTTACAAACATCTGCCAATTTCTGCAGATAATTTTAAAAAGCGCACAAAACACTTAAATTATGTCGCTAAATTTAGTTTTACCAACAACTTTTAAATAAAAGTTTATAAATAACACAATAATTTTAAGTAAATACCTTCAACTTAAAAAATGTATTTTTAATAATTTGGGAGCACTATTGCCAACGTTTGATCTCTTTGAAGGAACGATTCGATTTTAAGGAATACGATGTTGAATTCCTTTGTGTAAAGGTCTCTGTTAAAGGTAGCTATATTTATATTACATGTTCCTACATTCATTCGTTGTCGGAACATCCTATATATTGGAACCATCTTTCCGCTATTCAGTCCCTGTCGAATAGACTTTCGAATAGGAACCATTTAGTAGTTCTAGGTAATTTTAACATTCATGGAGCTATTTGGACTGCTACCAAATTCTCAAATACTCTTTTTACTACAGCACACAATGACATTATTAATGAATTTTTCGATATTTTGCTGTCTCAAGTCAACCAAGTACGACATTTATAATATCACTTGCTTGATCTGGGCAATTGTCATTTTCTTCAGGGTTCTGCCAATAGCACAGCCCGAAGATCCATATCATCTTACGTTCTATGCGACTATTGAAATAGGACTGCCCTGGAGTGTTGGTCTGATCGGCCACCTTATCAGATCCGGCGGATTTTAGAAGGCTGAGCGATTTCTAATTGTGCACTGACATGGCTAACGCCATGGATATTTTGTACAATGCCATGAGTTTCTTTTCTTACGGCTGTGTTTCGTCAATCTCAAACAAGCCTCCTTGGTTTAATAAAGAGCTGACTCACCTCAAAAACATGAATTCTAACCCCAACTTCAAATTTAAACATACCGGTTCCCAATCTGTCTTAACTCTCTATTAAGCGGCTCGATCTAATTTTACTGTGCTTAAAGCGCAGTCTTATAAAACTATTTAACTCGGGGCAGGGTACAGTTCTCGCAGGACCCAAAACAGTATAATATATAATTATAATTTTGTCAACACTAAATGTAAGCCTATTACACATCTCTTAGTTGTCAGCCATTCCAAGATTTTTCGAAAAATCAATCACTATCTTTGCAGCATTTTTGTAGACCAGTCTTTTCTCCATGTCAACATCGATTTATTATGCGAAGATCAACAACAAAGAATCTTTCGGAGCTCACTTTTTTTCTAATAAAGGGCTTCCAACAAAACTTTCACAGAGATGAAATGTATACCGATTTCCACTAACCACTTCCTTCTCGTTAGGAAGCTTGACTTAATGGGTTTTTCGGTCGATCTTCTTAAGTTATCTGATTGGCAGGACGCAGAAAGTCCTCTTTACCATTGGCCATTTGGGTCTCTTATTGTTTACACTATTTATTATTGACCTGCCCAAAGTTTGGGCTAACTCTATAGTGTTCATGTACGTAGATGACGTTAAGTTTTGTGTGCAATATAAAGGCAGCAATTGCCAGTGGGATTTATTAACAGATCTCAATAACTTTCAAACATTTTGTCGTCTTCATTTATTAAACTTAAATGGTTTTAAGTGCAAGCAAATCACATATTCCTGTTTCACTCCCATGCTTGCGACTCATATGCTGAACGGCTTCTCCTTGGAAAGAATCACTCTGGTCAACGATTTGGACGTCCGCCTAGATCCTAAGCTTGACTTTAACGATCATATTTCGTGGGTGAATAAATTTCAGGGTGAATAAACCCAGGGGTGTGCTTGGATTTCTTAAGCGGTAGTCGGAAGAATTCGATGGCCCTTACATAACAAAATCTTTATATACTTTATTAGATCGTCCTATCTTAGAATATGGATCCTGCGTTTGGAATCTACAATATAATGTCTACAAACAACGAATCGAATCAGTTCAAAATAACTCTTTACTTTTCGCTCTACGTGGTGTTAACTGGGATTCAGACCCTGGCTTACCCTCTAATACAAGTAGACTTCTGCTAACTAACCTACCATCCTTAGCCAACCATAGAACCTTCATCTATAATCTAATCCGTGTTGACGTGGAGAGTACTGACTTAATAGGTAAGCTTAATTTCCACAGACCGAGTAGATATACTAAATCCTTTTTACCTTTTGTGATGCACCACTGTAGAGCATCTTATAAAATGCATGAACCCTTTAGAGCTTTGTGTGCTAATTATAACGTTATGTACCCAATAACCTCAAAGCCTTCCTAAACTAAAAATGTTAATCTTAACTTACTTAGTACGCATGCAAACAAACATTCAGGCAGCACGTCAGTAGTTAATTTCCTCGCGCCTAACACCTAACCATAACAAGCACGTGCTTGGTGTCGCAAGGGCCACTTGAGTGGCCGTAGACCGTAGAGCATAAAAAAAAAAAACACAAAAAAAAATTATACATTTATGTGAGAATTTTTTTACATTCTGTTGCAGTTCGAAGTGCATTTTTTTTTATTTGTTAAAGAAATTATATATATTATTTATATATTATTATATTATTAAAATGAATATAAAAAAGTTTCAGTCTTAAGTGAATACCCCAAATCACTTATTTGTTTCATTCTTTTCTGCATTTGCTTACCGTTTTTGCATCTTCACATCTCGTACTACATTGCGCTTCACTGCCATTATCCAGTTCTACATTTCCTTCTTCACATTTCTCTTTAACATTAAATTAACCTCTTAAATTGTTTATACATACATAAGAACGCTGTAACTAATACTATTAAAGATTCAGTTTCAAAGGAAATGCTCCGCGATTTAGTTTTAGCTTGTTAAAGTTACCAGTTAAACGGCGCGGCATGGTCTTTCGAGACGGTGAAATTTCTGTCTTCATTAATACCGCCAATCGCCAACCGCCAATGTTAAATTTATCGATTTGCAAGATAAATTTAAAGATAAAGATAAAAACTAAATATATAGTTTCATTTGTATATCTTAAAAGATAGCAAAAATATTACATTTTGGCCCGATCATTCCTATATTGTTGTCCATTTTCGGATTGACATATTTGCATATAACGTGAGATATAAATTTTATTTACAATGTTAAACTAATGTATTATGCTTAATCAATATCGACTTACCATATCATAGAGCTGTGTAAGTTTCTTTGATCGATTTTCAATTCAATCTAATTAATTCAATTGGTATTAAAACTTCGGGTTCCCGAAGTAAGCATTCTTTATTGATACCAAGATAAGTGTATAAGTATTTACATTGATAATTTTATCTAATCCCTTAGGGAAGCTACAATTTTAAATACATAAATTTGATTCCGAACAAGTAAAGGTTTTGTCTCCTACTAACCACAAGGAAAGCAGCACTGGCAGGGTGTGTAGGATATATATGATCGGTACGGTGAACAGCAGGCAATACTGCAAATATATGATTGCCATAAATATATTAACTGCTTTTAAAAATATATACCACCTAGTTAGATCCCGCTCCTCCAATTTGACACGAAGGATATCGCATGGACGTACATATCGGCACGATTGTAACTCGCGCGATAGACCTGTCATCCCTTTGGAGCTATAAAGTATTTTATCTACACTTTTTGAGCTTTCTTCACCTTTTGTAGTGCTTCTTTTATTAAAAGTGTCTGCGTATCTATGCTGTCGAATAGCTTTCCCAGAACTAGCTTTTTTAGATTTCGATATTGCACTGTTTTTCATAAAGAGCCCTAATGCACTACTATCTAGTTTACCGTTAAGATCCTTATCCTTAATGCCCTTGCCGTCATCTTGATTCTTTTTGAGAAGGATTTTGGTATTTTTTAGATTCGACATTTCTTGATAACCTTCGTTGTCTTTTTCTTTACTACCAATTTTATTTTTACTTATTTTAACTAATTTATTAATGGCCCCATCGATATTATTTATATGCTTGTCGTTTTTACTATCATTTTCTTTTGTAATATAATGATCTAATTCGCTTATCCGATTTCGTTTTGCTATTTTTCGTAAGTTTTCTTCATAGGTATTTATACCACCTTGATTTACATTGCTTTTAATCTTGGATTGTTCATCAACATTTTTTTTATTTTTTCTATATCCTTTTTCTTTTAACTCTTGAAATTTGCCTTTCTTTAATTGTTTTATTGAACCTTTATCATAAATATTTATACCACCTTGATTTACATTGCTTTCTATCTCGGTTTGTTCATCTATACTTTTTCCATTTTTTCTATCTCCTTTCTCTTTTATATCTTGATTTTTGCCTTTCTTAGATTGTTTAGTTAAACTTTCATCTAAATTATCATTTCCATCTGGACCGTTAACCCCGGCTGGTTTTTTGGATCCATCTTTATCGTTTTCCGTTACACCTTTACTTTTGGTTACTTTTTTATTGGAAACCGATTCGCCTTGAATTTTATGTTTTTCTTCGCTGTTATAACTCGTGCCCTTTATTAATTTTTTTGGCGCTTTTTCCAACGTGTCATAGTTTTTGAAAACAGTCTCCTCGTGATTCTTGTCATTTCCATTGCGACCTTTCCTTTTTTGGAATTTCTTAACTCCGCTCTCAACATTATTCTTTTCCAATAAATACAGGTTTTTGCTATATTGTCTCTTATCCTTATCCTCATAAACAGCGTTAAAGCTAGTTCTTTTAAAGTTTCTTTTTGACTCAGGCATGTAAACTTTCTCAGTTCGTTTTTTTCTATATCCATTTCTTTTCAAGACACTTTCGGTCTGCATACAACTATAAATTGAATCAACATCATCTTAAAAATAATATGGTGAATGAAAAACATCTGGTATTACACAAAAATTTTAAATATTGAGCTAACCTTTTCGTCCTTTGATAAACGATCGCAAGCTTGTGCTATTACCTCCATCAAAAACTGAATAGTTTTCGCGACAACGTTGCCGGCTATAACTCTTTATTATCTTATGACAGATCCGCTTTAAGATGGAATAGGTATGGTAATTAAACAAGGAAGATGTACAGCACCGATAGGATCCAAACGGACTGCACTGCCTTTCACCATCACAAAATACTTTTGTTGAACTAGACGAGCTATGGCTGGAAAAATAAATAGTGATTCAAGATGAAATACCACTTATGGACATACCTAGATGCCGGATTGCAGCATATGTGGTCTATATACCTTTCCATTATACAAAATGATAAATTTTCTAAGGAAAATTTGGAATATAAAATTTAGCTCAGAACTTTATGTGATAGACATTAAACTCTATGCTATAGCTTTCTTATATTCTGCTGTCAAGTCTTTCCATTGATCGCCCTTGTCAAATGTTAAGTATTAAAGTTCTCAGTTTTAAGTTTATGCAACAAATAAATCTTGTTCTTCAGCAGTGATTGTCATTTATATAAACATACAAAGTTCTTACTATCTTGCTAGCCAAATCCGTAAATTTTCATATAAATTATAGGGTCGGATAAAACATTAAATTGAAAATGCAGGGCTCAAGGGAGAGTAGGTCAAACGGGTCTAAGGGGACTTTGGACCCTGCAGCCAAGTGCATCATAGCCGTATGGGTCAGGCCAAGGAAGATACGCCTTGTACGTGCGGACCTTGGACTCAAAGGGCCTAATGACTAAGCGGTCAAGTAGTAAATCAACAGGAAATCCCTGCGAATTAATTGTAACTGGACTCGGTCGTGTGATGTTTGCAGGATTTTTAATTTCGAAATCGGTTCGGGCGAATGCGTGAAACGGAGGCAGAAAAATTATTCAAATAGCAAAGTTAAGCAGTTTGGGGCTTACAGACTGGAGTTTCAACGCAGAGATCTGTCAGGGGCGAAGCCGGGATCAAAAGGAGGTGTGACACAAAGTCCAATGAGCGATGACTTGGTAAGTTTCTGCCGTGCTTCGAAGATCGCTGAAAACATACGGTCAAATGTCGTGGTGATATATGTAGATATCCTAGAGTATTTGTGTGGACTCTAATGAAGGATTCGGCCGATAATGCGGCTAAGAACAAGATGGAAGAACTGCTGCTCTACCGCTTCTCGGCACAGGGTGTGTGGACAGTACCATTCTCAAGACACAAGGTTTGGGAACCGTCAGCTCGATGAAAATAGTAGACTAGGCCCGCCGACAAGTAGTGAGTCCGTGAATTTATTCTCTGCAAAGACTCGAGGCTAACAATTAAAAGAGGGTAATTAACTCTTAACGTAAACATGAACTGATTCGATTTCGTGCACTGAACTAATATGGTAACTATCTTCATCTAGATTGGCATCGATCTAACCTTGTCCGACTTTCCGTCTACGCGTCTGTCCGTCCGTCCTTCAGTCAGTATGTCTGTTTCTACAGATTGTCTTCTTTCTATACCTAATACTGTGACCTAAGGTATAAAATAGGGCTGCAAGGCAGTTGCCTCTGCCTGCACAGCTTCGGCCGGATGTTAGCACCGTGGCACGTTGCTGCTCACCGATTTGTTGCTTTCAAGATGGGTGTTGCGCCAAGTTGCTCTCCACAACAACCAGTAGCCGTAGAGTGGTGCAGAGTGCGGATCGAGACCAGGTTGTGGCCATGATCAGTGACTATTGGCGAGCTATCCTCCATCGTTAGGAAGTACTTTCCTTCTGTTGCGAAGATTTCCACATGAATATCTCTCCTACCCGCGTTGGTATTTAGGTAATTTCTAGTTCCTGCTTTACTGGGAGCCTTTTATTTTCTTACCTTTCTCAAAACCCTCCGGCCTAAAACGATATCGGCTGCGATTTTACCCACCTTTGAAAAATATTAGTTAAGTGGTTGTGACCATGATCAGTGACTTTGGCGGTGCTGACCTCCCTCATTAGGAAGTACTTTCTCCTGTTGCGAAGATTTCCACATGTAAATTCTCTCCTACCAGCGTTGTTATAGGGGAAATTTCTAATTCCTTCTTTAATTCCACCTTCTCTTAAAGTTAAGTGCTGGTTGAATATTCTCATGAACAGCCTTGTGACCCCTATTATGCTTCAAAACTAATATTTATTTTCTGTTCGTTCGGCTTAATAACATTCGGAACACAACCCATGCATTGCCGAAACTAAGTGACCGAACCAGACTTTGTTGAATATAGTATGGCCTTCACTATGTTGGGCGTTTCTCCGTCTTTCATTAAGTCCAGTATTGTCTTTCAACCCATAAACTCACATTGCCGGATAACTCGTAAATCGCAATCTCTGGAAAAGATACTGTTGACATTGATCAACTTTTTGTCAAAATCTTTTTTTTTTAATTAATTTAATTTGTATCTATCCATGTCTCCTCTGATTTATACGTTCGGCGGCCTGTTATGATAAAGCGATTTTACTCCGTTGAACAACCAAGTCTTCAGACTCTTAATCGCTCATACAACCGCTGTCAAGGCATCGGCTAATACCAAATTTGGAAATAAAGCCAAAATGCAAACAGGCGTAGAATAGAAGAAAAGGAAATTACAGAATACTGATCCTGCGCAAGGCTACGCGTTAAGCTGAGCGCTTATCTATTTACCGTATTGTTTCTATGTAGGAACATCGAACTTCACTAATTGGAAAAAGACCAACACAGTCCATTGTGATAACGTGTGATCATGCTCTCCCTATTTTACGGCAAGTCATGTGCAAGTCCGACCGGACAAACTGAAGTTCCCTGTTTAGGCTAAGATGTTTCAGTCTATTTATGAAAAGGGTTGGACAGAGACAGAAGACGTGCTCCACAGTTTCCTTCTGTGTCATTTTGCGCTGCTGACTGTCTGCTGACATACTAAACTATCAGCCAGTACCCGTCAGGAAGCTTATAACCGTGATCAGCTGAGCTGTCTTTTGGCTGTCTACGGTTAGGCCATATCAGTCGAAAAATACGACAGTCCTACTTCCTGCAAATACTTATTGACTATCATATTGTAGTATTTATCCTATGTTAGAGAGAAGGCTCTTAGAGGATGTGGTAGTACCTTACCGGGCCAGCTCGTTGCCTTCAAAGTCAGGGTGCCCAGTAACCAATGAGGCTAATAACAAAAAAATGATTTACCATCGCGTGGAGAGACCTTCCACAGACTTCTATACTTTGCAAACAGTGACTCCACTGTCACTATATATGATTTTTTTTTTCTTCTTCGACGTTGATGCACTACGGTCATTAAACTTAAGTGACCCTACTACTAAGATTGAAGTTTTTAGATTGGGAAGGCTATAGATGAAGGTTCTACGGTTGACTAAGGATGGTCGGCTAATTAGCAGAAGCCTAGAGCGAAAAGTAAAGAGTTATTTTGAACTGATTCGATTCGTTTTTTGTAGACATTATATTGTAGATTTCAAACGCAGGATCCATATTCTAAGATAGGACGATCTAATAAGGTATATAAAGATTTTGTTATGTAAGGGCCATCGAATTCTTCCGACTACCGCTTAAGAAATCCAAGCACACCCCTGGGTTTATTCACCCTGAAATTTATTCACCCACGAAATATGATCGTTAAAGTCAAGCTTAGGATCTAGGCGGACGTCCAAATCGTTGACCAGAGTGATTCTTTCCAAGGAGAAGCCGTTCAGCATATGAGTCGCAAGCATGGGAGTGAAACAGGAATATGTGATTTGCTTGCACTTAAAACCATTTAAGTTTAATAAATGAAGACGACAAAATGTTTGAAAGTTATTGAGATCTGTTAATAAATCCCACTGGCAATTGCTGCCTTTATATTGCACACAAAACTTAACGTCATCTACGTACATGAACACTATAGAGTTAGCCCAAACTTTGGGCAGGTCAATAATAAATAGTGTAAACAATAAGAGACCCAAATGGCCAATGGTAAAGAGGACTTTCTGCGTCCTGCCAATCAGATAACTTGAGATCCATCTAAGAAGATCAACCCAAAAACGCATTAAATCGAGCTTCCTAAAGAGAAGGGAGTTGTTAGTCAAAATCAGTATAAAATTCATCACTGTGAAAGTTTTGTTGGAAGCCCTTTATTATAAAAGCAGCGAGCTCCAAAGGATTCTTTGTTGGCGATCTTCGCCTAATAAATTCATGTTGACATGGGGAAAAGACTGCTTTACAAACATGCTGCAAAGAGAGTGATTGATTTTTCGAAAAATCTTGCAATGTTTGACAACTATTTTGTTACCTTTTTTATGGAGAGGAATAAGAGATGATTCCTTCCAAATAAGGGGAAAGTGTGGCGTTCTTAGCATAAAGTAAACAATTTTAGAAGGGCATTGCACAAGGCCTCGGCACAGTATCTAAGCACAGATCCTAGTATACAATTGAGGCCTGGTGCATAAGCTGGCATAACACGCTCAAGATCCAAAAGAAGAGAGCTTTCGTTTAAACTAGGATTGTAGATAAGGTATGATTTGCGCAGTTTGTTAAGGTAGGTCTGATTTGAATCGAATGTCAAAGAATAGGTAGTTTGAAAAAAAACTTAAAAAACCTAGCAAGAAGATCGGCGATTTGGTGATAACTGTCTTCTGTATTATTATTAAATGTATGCAAGGATGGATGTGTAATAGGCTTGCGTTCAGTGTTGACAAAATTATAAAACTGTTTTGGGTCCTGCGAGACCTGTAGCCTGCACCGAGTTAGATAGTTTTATAACACTGCACGTTAGCACAGTAAAATAAGACCGAGCCGCTTAATAGAGAGTTAAGCCAGATTGAGAACCGGTAAGTTTAAATTTGAAGTTCGGGTTGGAATATATTTGTTTGAGGTGAGTCAGCTCTTTATTAAACCAAGGAGTCTTATTTGAGATTAACGAAACACAGTCGTTAAAAAGGAACTCATGGCATTGTACAAAATATCCATGGCGTTAGCCTAGTCAGTGCACATATAAAAATCGGAACATTTAAAATCTGATATAAAATTGCTCAGTCTTCCGAAGTCCGCCGGATCTTGTTAGGTGGCCGATCAGACCAACACTCCAGGTCAGTCCCAATTTCGATAGTCACATAGAACGTAAGATGATATGGATCTTCGGGCTGTGCCAGTGGCAGAACCCTGAATAAAATGACAATTGCCGGGTCAGAGACAAAGCAGAGATTAAGCAAAAGATCTAAAAAATTTCGTACGTGGTTGAATTGATGCAGTGAAATGATGAACAAGCCATTAATAACGTTATGTTGTGCTGTATTTAAAAGAGTATTTGAGGAATAGGTGAGCAGACCAAATAGATCCAGGAATGTTAAAATCACCTAGAACTACTAAATGGTACCTATTCGAAAGTCTATTGCAGACGGACTGGATAGCGGAAAAATGGAACATGTAGTATAAGTAAAATTACCTTTAACAGAAAGCTTTTTACAAGGGAATTCAACATCGTTGCATTACTCAAAAACTAATAATTCCGTCTTTAAACTGGTTTCTGTGAACACAATAAGGCTAACCTGGGATACGAACAAAAGGCTATCAGAGAGCTAACTTCGTAAGCCCTTTGCATTATTATAGGAAATAAGGATAGAGTTTGTTAGTTTTTTTTAAGACGTAGATGGCACAATGGTCTGGTCTGGCTTAGGAAGACTTGTTCCTATAGGCCGTCTTTTCTTTTTCTTTGCTTCGAACTCCTTAACAACAACATATTTGTGACAAAAGCCTTCAGAGCATATTGTGCTAAAGATCTCTATAGGGACATTTATTTGAAAAGATTACATTTCCCTAGTATAAGAAAGTTTTAATTGTACCATCTTTTTTTTAGAATTTTCGGCTTTTGTCTTGTCTGGAATAAAGGCAATAACATCGTCAGATATTTGAAACAATATGTATTCCGTAGGTGGCACTGCTATGAGCGATTTTGGCATCACAGACTGATTGTCTATGTTACCAATTGGGGCCGGAATTGGTACTATTGTACCTTGACTACGTTGAGAGAAAGAGAAAGAGCGGCTGGGTACAGTGACGGCTAAACAAAAGAAGACAAAAAGATGTAAAACAAACAAAGACAGCACAACTAAATTTTAATTAAATGCAATAAATAGCAAACACAGACAAGCTGCATGCATACGCGAAGTGAACGGGAACATTAATAAATTAAAAATAAACGATTTAAATAAAACCCCGGCGGTATAATATAAAGCTTATTATTCGAGAGCGAAAAAAACGACCGTTTATTTACCGAATATACAAAATAATTTTGTACATCTCTTTCTTATAAAAAAAAGTTACTTAATATAACAAAATGGGTTGGTTCGGCTCTAGTTCGTTTAACAATTCATTCTAACATTATTTGTTTAACATAATAAAATAATTAAAAACCGTTATCTTAGACGATAAATTGTAATTAAAAAACGTGTTCTCAATACAACATAAGTTTTAAGAGAAACTTTTAATATGGACTCTTAGCTTACAAAGCGATTGCAAGATATTCATCAATTGTCCAATTTTCCAATCATTAAAAATCTATTTCTTGGTAATGTAAAGCAGTATGGATTGGCAGCATACATATATATGCTTTAATTAAAGAACTGAAGAAAAAGTGGCAGGTCATTCTAATGCCTATTACAAAACAGACCCATACAGAGTTCTACAATCAATAAGCACGCAACAATCCAAGTGGATAGTTTTAACACAACGCATAAAATAAAATATAATGAAATAATTTAATAACAGATAACAGAGTTATCTCTTCAACAAGGAGCTTTGGTCAACACTTTCGACTCATTAAAATTAAGATCAAATTTTGTTTGAATAAAAAATAAATTTGAATTAAATTAAATTTTGAAATAAATTAAATTCCAGTGTCATAGAACACAAACCTATAATGGCTTACGAAGCGGCTGCCCAAAGGGCCAATATATAAAGGACATATCCAATTCAGTGCTGGAATTTGATGGAAAGAAAATCCATCTACAAAGGTTCATCAGGGCACTTAATCTGGTAAATCTTACCAAAGAAATCTAGGAACCAATCGCCATTAAAATTATTAAATCGAAAATAGTCCTACTCTTTTTGCTCCCTACTCTTTTTATGGTCAAAAATGCGACCACCATCGAGGCAATAATCAAAAAACTTAAAGGCACAATTGTCTTCGCAACATTTGATGTAGGTAAACCAAAGAGGGCAAACGTATATCAACAAAGGAAAACTTCAACGCAATTCACCGATGAAATCGATAATCTACGATAAGCACTCGAATCTTCATATATTGATGAGAGATTGCAAGCTGAACATGTTATAAGTTCAGCACAAAGAAGCAATTCATTTCATGACTAATTGAAAACCATTGAAAACTAAAAACCACCTTGGAAGCTGGAACATTCAATATAATTAATGATGCCATCTCCAAGTATATTTATTGTAGTACAGAGATGACAGAAAGCTGAAGCTCCAT
>VNJM01001724.1:0-45465 GCA_008042475.1 Drosophila kanapiae | reverse complement strand
GATTAAAGATATATATATTGATTTTTACATTTAATATATTTATTTATATTATTATATAATTAATATGTATTTAAATCGGTATCCAGGGAACACCACGAGGAGGCCAAATAATAGGCAAATAATGTAAACAAAACAAAATCACAACATGTATTAAACAGCTGATTCAATTTCTGCCCGCTCCCCTAAAAATCAAATCTCAGTAAGGTATACAGGCACCATCCGCGCGCAGAACACCAAGAACAGATGATTTGGTTTCAACTTGTCTGAACCACCAGCAGTAGTAGGTATTTTAGTGTCACCGACGGAAAAATACCCTGTTCCCATCTCAGAAGATTAAATTTGTTTCATTCGTGTATATATGTATATGCAAAACATTTCACTCTTATCCCAGATTCGTATTTGTGAACAAATACAAAAAGTATGCTGAAATATTAAAAAATATAATATAACACATAATATTATTATTTTAATTGTTAACCCAATAGTGAATACGCCCATATTGTTACAGTACCAAGCATGAAAACTAGCAAAAGACAAAATCTTCTTGCTGGCTTCGAAATGGAATAACCACGCATACATGCATCCGTGTATGTGAATGCATGAACACGCACACATACAAAGGGCAAGTCAAGCACACGACAACCTTCTTCGAGTTGCGCCTCTTTGCGAATGATCTGATCTGAGCGGTCGATGCGAGCGAGAGCGTAAAAAGAGAGAGAGCAAATTGCCGAGCATTCCCGAAGCTGCGGGGCCTGTCGCATACGGCGCTCTGGGGCCTGTCGCTAAAAATTTTTGGTTCCATTTTCGTTGTATGAAATGGGAAGTCTATATGCTGTATGGTTGGTGCTTCAATTCTATGACAACTCTTTCATATTATTTGCTTGTAAATAACATTGAAAAAAATCTACAAGACAAACGTAGAAGTTACTCTGTAATACAGTTATTACATTTGCAAATTCATTTTTTAAAAAGGAGCACCACTCAGAATTCGCCCTATCCGTTACGAACCGAGCGATCATCGAAGCCCTGCGCCCCGAAGGATACGAACGCCGAAGCGTCGCACCGCAAAGGGCACTGGGCAAATCCTCACGCTGCCGAATAGGACGATTCAAATCATCAACGCGGGTGCACTTGGCTTTCAGCTAGTGTGAAAGTATGTGAAGACTGACTACAGAAATGATCCTGTGAAGTATAGTCTTAAAGATTGAGTGCCCGACCTGTGGCTGTTGATGCGGCGCAGGCCAGAACCAGTTGTGAATTGTAAGCGCATACGCAGAGAAAAACGAACAGCACGCGGTCCGATTAGAACACGCTGTAGGGAAATGTTGTTGCTGCCAGCCCATTGGGGTGAGAATTTTTTCTAATATTTGTTGTTTTTTGTGTTCCTTGCTAGACACACACAACTGTTAGAGGCGATCAAAAAAGAAATTAACATAAATTAATACAAATAAAATGAAAAAGAAAAAATGTTCATCACTTGGCAGCGGTGGGATTCGAACCCACGCCTCCGAGGAGACTGGTGCCTTAAACCAGCGCCTTAGACCGCTCGGCCACGCTACCACTTGCTTTCATTGTGTCAAATGGTCATGTAGAGCTACAGCGAGAACACCCTCATCGTGTTTTGACATTCGACACGAAGCCACGATACAGGGGCACATGAGTATCTGGCGGCTGCTCAACTATTTTTACTGCCGCAACACCTTGCCTTTATTTTTGCACCCACACTGCGGCGCATATAAATGCTCTCATTTGGGAAAAGGAAAATGTCAATCAAACGAAATCAATTTCATCCGCAAGCCTTCTGCCTTTTGCCTTCAGAGGTTCTGCGTTCGCCCTTCGCTGTTCTGCTGCATTAAAATGTTTATTATTTGTATTTTGCAAAACTGTCAGCAGTTTTCCAGGCGGCGTCAGCTTAGAAATGCGTTTAAAATTCAAATGAAAATGCGAATTTATGCGTGACAGGCGGTGGTCGTGGTCGTCTTCGCTCACACATGCAACCGCAGCAACAATTTCCCATTGTTGCAGGCCATAAACTGAAGCCGGTGGAGCTGGGAACGGTCTCAAACTGGAGCTAGAGTTGGGCAGAAGACTCCGCAATGAAATTAGAAAATTGCAATAAAAATCTTTGCACGGGACGACAAGCAAAACAAAAACAATGTCTGCGGTTGCCATAAGGGTGCTATACAAGGCCGCAGTCGTGGGGTGGAAAGGCAGCAACGGAGCAACGCAGCATTTGCGGTTTCATTAAAATGCCACCGAAAAAGGGAGCAAAAAGTCAGACGCCGCGTCAGCAGGGGAGATACTTGCCACACACGTGAATTTATACAAATTTAAGGGCGACCGGCACGGGAATAATTGTAAAATTGTTCAATTCCCACGCCAGACAGACGCTGGGAAAACACAAAAAATCACGTACAACCAGAGCGGACAGAGGAGAGCTACCTGGTCGTGGCCAGGTGCAAACGCTAATGGAGTTAATTGTGGGCATTATCAAGAATGTCGGCTGCACGCTGCTATGTCCGATTAAAATTAAATTTCAAACAATTGACAAATTGAAATGCCAAGAACGGAAACTGAACAATAGCCGCATTCCGAGCAACTTAGAAGAGGATTAGATAGATGTCCACTTAATATTCCCGCCGGCAAGGAGCTGTAAATGAAATAAATGACTCGACGAAATAGTTTAGGCCAGACCGCAGAGCTGCAAGGTACTTGGAGCAACAATGAGCAGCCACAATGGAAATAACTGGAAACAAAGACAGACTGAAAATGCCAGAGTTCCAAACAGAATAGAATTAGAAATTTCCTAGTACAAATTTTCATGACAATTCGAACACTCAGACAGCCCGGGCTTGTATATGCGATTTCGACCGCCCGGCGCCATGTGGTAGCGTGGCCGAGCGGTCTAAGGCGCTGGTTTAAGGCACCAGTCTCCTCGGAGGCGTGGGTTCGAATCCCACCGCTGCCAAGTGATGAACTTTTTTCTTTTTTATTTTATTTGTATTAATTTATGTTAATTAGTTTTTTCTGATCACCTATAACAATTGTGTGTGTCTAGCAAGGAACACAAAAAACAACAAATATTAGAAAAAATTCTCACCCCCAATTGCTAACAACAACATTCCCCTACAGCGTGTTCTAATCGGACCGCGTGCTGTTCGTTTTTCTCGGCGTATGCGCTTACAATTCACAACTGGTTCTGGCCCGCGCCGCACTAACAGCCACAGGTCGGGCACTCAATCTTTAAGACTATACTTCACAGGATCATTTCTGTAGTCAGTCTTCACATACTTTCACACTAGCTGAAAGCCAAGTGCACCCGCGTTGATGAGTTGAATCGTCCTATTCGGCAGCGTGAGGATTTGCCCAGTGCCCTTTGCGGTGCGACGCTTCGGCGTTCGTATCCTTCGGGGCGCAGGGCTTCGATGATCGCTCGGTTCGTAACGGATAGGGCGAATTCTGAGTGGTGCTCCTTTTTAAAAAATGAATTTGAATGATTGCATAAGAGTACTTTCTTGTACTCTGTGTTTGTGTAGTTAGTTTTTTTTAAATGTTGTTTACAGGCAAATATTTAGTGTCGACTCATTTTTGTGGCATGAATTGTTTGGGCGGGCCTCTTCGCGTTGCCCGCATACACAGTATACTTGTAATAATATGTGTAATATTGTGTAATATTTATTGAGGTTCTCAACTTTTAAAATTTAAATAAATAGTTCGCATTACCACCAGCCCTGCTAGTTATAATATAAGCTATGTATTTGTGTGAAATCTCACTACTTTTATCTGACAAATTAATACTCCAGCAGGGAGGGGAGGCCGTTGTGGTCGTCATCCCCCTTGGAGCGCAGTTCTGGAGTTGCCTCATTCCGTTTGTGCGTTGTGGGAAGTGCATTAAAAGTTTGGCCGCTGCCAGGAGAAATGCGTTCTGCGCTCGGGGAGGTAACTCCGCTAACAACGTATTATTGGCAATATTTTATAAGCTTGCCAAGACCACCCTGTGTTCCCCTGGAGTACCTATTGCCCTCATGGTCCTTTGAAAAATTGGCATGTCGTTGTAACTTTTGCCCGACTATGAGGAAAAAAAATATATAAAATCTCTTGGCACATAAGTTTTGTGCACGTTAAGTACTTTTTCATAACCATCGTCCTCGTCGTCGTCTTCGCTGCTGTTGTCTGGCTTTCTGCAGCGGGATGGGGGTCGGTGCATTTCCCTATTCCTCGGGGGCATAATATGCATATGGAACGACAGAGGGGCAACAAATAATAGAGAATGGCAATAAAAAGTACGATACACATTGAGGGAAAGGCAACAGCAAAAAGGGAAACTTTAAATAGTTCCAGCTACTTGTTCGAGAGTTTGGCAAATGCGGCAGCGCCGGATGCGGAGTGAGGCAGCGCCAATGTTAAATTACTTTTGGCGTAATTTTTTGTAGGGCTTTGGTTATTTTGTGTTCCGTTTTGTGTAAAAGTTCCTGGCACTAAATTAAGCGATTACAAATGGCTATTCATGATACTAGAAATTATAAATTGATATCAAGAAAAGTTATTTCAAGTAACTTATAAGTAAAAGGCAAGCTAAAAAAGGGGAAATAGAATAGAAGAGGAAAAAAATTCCAGCCTGCCTGGGAATTGAGCCTGCGACCTCATGTTTCGCAGTTGCAAGCCTTAGCAATTAGAGGTGACAGCAAAAGTATGCAACGATTCTTGGACGCTGAACTTTGCGCTTCGACAACTGCTTGAATAAGTTTATTTATTTTCGGCTAGAGTTGCATAAACGCCACTGGCAAGTACATTTTCTTTCCATATTTTCTTATTTTGCTGTGAACTTTGCCCCGGCACTCGTCAGCCGATTTGCTTGCTCCGCACGTAGCGTCATTTTTGACATTTAATTATGGCAACGCTGCCAAACGGAGGAGTAAGATGTAAACTCGATTTCATGGCCCCGAACTTACAAAAGGTGATTCCATATTTCGTTTCTTGGCGCTACGTGTGCATCTTGTACCTGTCTATTGTAGTTCCATATGCAAGCCACATGACCGGGCCCCTAACTACTACACTGAGCGAAGAAGAACTTTTGCGATTAAGTCTCTTAATCTGAAGTATAACTTTTACAGATAAGGGGGTTTTTTAAAAAAATTTAAACAAAAATGGAGATACAAATAAAATGAAAGCAGAAAAAAACTCTATACATAATCATTATAAAATTATTAAATAATTATTTATTTATTAAAAACTCTTCTATAAATGTATTTCGATTTATACATATAGTTTTCCATACGAATTTGAATTAATTTCTTATGGAAAACTAAATTTATCGAACAAAATACAAAGCACTGTAATTCAAATAAATGTTAAAAAAAACTAATTTAATTTCTAACATAAATATTGTATTCAACTTAACAATAATACGAGCAACTTTTAGAAACTTTGTTGCTAGTTCTTATATATATTTATTTTATATACATATATACTTATATTTTATTATAAATATAAGAGTAAACATGCATTTTTTGACATTATTAGCTGAAAAAATTCATACATTTGTTGTATTTCCTATATTTAATAATCCTTTTTGTTCGGGGTTCTCTCTTATTCTTTCTTAACTGGAAATAAAGATCATATGTATTTCTCCTTCTATTTGTATATGTTATAATATTATTTTTCGCAGTGTTATCTCTCTCTTCTATTTCTATCTTTACTGGTAATCAAGTTCATGTATTATTCTTAAATTTATATATTTACAATATATATTTTTAGTTGTTCTCTCTCTACCTTCTTTTTCTCTCTTTAGTGGAAAGAAAGTTCACATATTATTTCCCTAAATTTTGATATTTTTTTTATTTTTTTCGCAGTGTTCTCTCTCCATCGCTTCCTTTTCGGAAGAACGTGCGTTGTCAAAACTGCCTCTTCATTTTTTCCTCATAAAAATGGGAACCTCCATTGACTATTTCTATTTTCGGGGGGTCAGTTACCCCTCCTTTTGTCCCTCTGCGTAGCAGCTGGACAACTTTGTGTGTGTCCTGGCGATTTATGAAAAAAAAAACAAAGTAAAAACGAAATACAACAAAAAACGGCTGGGATAGAACGAGGAGAATGTGGCACGTGATGTGAAATGGCAAAGGATTTGCCGTTGCCGAGGGGAGTGCACTGGACAATGGCGTCTAAATTAATTATCAAGGATAACAGCGTGAAAGGTTCAGCGACGCTGCATTGTCTCCTGGCTCCTAATTCAATTACGACAGCTGCCGGCCAGGGGCGGGGGCAAATTAAAAAAGGCTTAGGCCAGAGTTAATACGGACTTAAGCGGGGTAATTAAGAGCCAAAGCTGCAATTGCATTCGGGAAACGTCTTAACCCGCAGTGGATGGATGCTGGATGGCCTCCATCCCCCATTTAACCGAGTCCTGGGGCTGATTTGCCCTGCCACTGCCGCTCCTGCGCCGCGGCTGCCATAAAATCACGAACTGCAAATCTCTGGAGAATAATTTGAAACATAGAACACAGCTCACGGCCAGGAGGAGCTGGAGAGCTGGAGAGCTGGATTGCTGGAGAAGAAAACCCAAAAGACGATGCCGCCGAATCCCTTCCACATTAAAATATGATGAGCTCGTGAAGGCAACGGCACAAATGAAAACGAAGTTAATAAAAAAGGTTGTAAAGGGGCGGCAGGGGTAGCGGCAGCAGCCAGGCTCTCCAGGTGGAGAGCTCAGGTGTCTGGGCGCGGCCGGAGGGTGTCCAAAAAATAATCAACATAAAAAAGAAAATTATTTGCAATATTATCAAGGGCCACAAAAGTTACTCGGCAGACAACAGTGGAAAACGAAACGAAGAAATGAAAATGTTGAGCTGCAGAAATAAAACCGAAATGAAATGAAAATATGCCCGGGGAGGCAGGGAAATCGCAATGGAAATGCAGGAAATCAAAAAAAGGCAGTAGTACGAAGACATTGGAAATATATCCAAAATAGTTATAGCTATCTAAGGTTTTAAAAAGTAACTTGAAGCGTTTGTACTTAAAACATGAATTATTATACTGGTGAGCTCCTTAACATTTATGGAACTAATAAATGATTGGAGAACAAGAGCAAAAGGGTTTCTTAAAATTATTTAAAATACTTCGATTTCTTGCTGGAGATGTAGAAAATACAATTTAAATTATTATATGAGTATTTTTTCAATGCCAGATCACTCACAGATCGCTTTGTGAGAACACAAATCTGCATTACGCTTTCCCCTTCGAAAAACTCATCAGCAAAAATTTCCCTGCCTATTTTATAAATAAATGAGATACCCGAAGAACCCTCCCACTGTGCACACTGATTCCTGTTTGCCACTCAGAACCTTTGGCCCTCCCACTTAAACTTGGCAAACTGCAGTTTCCCATCGGGTTTCGTAATTGGGGTTAGCTTTGGCAATAAACACCAAACCAGCCAACAAGCCAGCGAGTAATAACAACAAAACCGAGTGAGCCAACCAAACAGAGATGCAAATTAAATTTGGTTTTAATCAAGCGAAGCCAGAGTCAGAGCCAGAGCCAGAGTTAGAGCCCCAGCACCGTGTATTTTCCATGCGGGGGCCGCTGAAGGACAAGGCCGAGTTTAACAAGCAAATCAATTAAAGGGCTGCGCCCCGCGGCCCAAAACAAAAGCCAAAAGTCAAGCACAAACTCGTCCATATGTGCCTTAATGTGACCTCTAGAGAAGTCAGTCATCAGTGTTGGCCACTTGAAGACGATGCATTAGGCGGACAAAAGCCAACACGAAACGTGATCACAACTTTTCCATCAATTTATGGCCTGGCCTGTGCATCCGAAAAGCAAAATCCGGTTCGAATCCGCTGGATCCATCGATCAAGTCTTGAGTGAGCGATTGAAGATCAGCCGCAGATCAAGTTCAAAGTCATCTGCGTCCAATGTTGCTTCCGTTGCCAAAGAGTCTTGGCCATATAAAAGCCATGGGAGATCTTGGCATCGGTAGCACACATCTTTCGTTGAGCGCAGCCTAAACACTTGAAAAATCATGGTGAGTAGAGCAAATATTGAGATTATAATCAAGACATCTGTGAAAATGTAAAGAGTTATTAAAATACGAAAAATAATGAAAAGAAAATACAAATTGACACATAAACTTCCTAACAAAAGTATCTGTGAGATAAATAAAGGTAATTATTTGTTTAATTTTTATTTTAGAAATTCCTTATCATTGCCGTTGCCTTTTTGGCCTGCGCCTTCGCTGATGTCTCGGAGCTGTCCGGCTACGATTACCAGCAGCCCGCTCCTGCTCCCGTGGAGACCTACATCCCACCAGCACCGCCCGCACCTGCCCCAGCTCCCGTGGAGACCTACATTCCCCCAGCACCCCCGGCACCCGAGTACATCCCACCCGCACCCGTCCAGTCTGAGGAGTCCGTGATCGAGGAGATCGAGCAGCCGGCCCAGGACGGATACCGCTACAAGACCGTCCGTCGTCGCGTCTTTCGTCACCGCAACTAAGCTGGGAAGCTAATTGTTATTGTTAATTTGTTGTCTCCGAGTGTGATTTGTAAATAACATCCCCCGAAAAAATGCACTTGCAGAGTAAAAACCGAAGAGAAATTGTAACTGAAAATGTGTTTATTGTCTTGCATTTACTTTGGCCAACAGTCAAAGTTTAGAGAACAGGAAAATACACTAAACTTAAACAAAAGAAGAAACTTTTTCACTCCAAGGATATACAAATTTAATCACAAGTAATTTCCCTTTATCAAATTTAATCCTGCTTATCAACAGGTTCCAATCAGCCACGTTCTATTTCCTATTTCCAATGTCAAAGTCGCCATTCAAATGGCTTTTCCTAGGCGATTGCCCCTCCTGCCCATTTTCCACACATTCAACCCTCTTCAACGGCCGCCAATAAGCAATCGACGAATGGCCTAAACAAACCGCTCAAGGCCAAACACATGTTCTCTGGCCAGGCAGAGGCAGAGCCATTCCAATAGATTTCCCCCCTTTGGCTTTTTTGTTTTTCTCGAAAGTCTGGCAGTAAAAAGGTCAAACCGACGACTAGACCAATTTGACTTAACCAAAAATTGCTGAAACATTCAATGAGCAGGGACAAAAAGTGCTTCCCAGTCCCAGCAATCGATTCGGAGGACCTCAGCCAAAGCAAACAAATCCTCGATTACAAAATCAAACAGAGAGCGAAAAAACAAAGGATGGCGAAATGGGAAAAATGTTTGTCCATAATGCAAAATGGGAAAATATGCGAATTCAATAAGCTGCTGCCCGGAATGGGGGCGGGGACTGTGACATGGACATGTGCCATGTGCCATGGAGGGGAGTTTCTCATTCTCTTCGCCTCCTTTCGACCCTGGCAAGTCCTTTGGCCAATTGCTGTTGACTTTTGCGCTCTAAGGCGAATTTCCGCTCGCTGCGATGTCGAGTTCACATATTTTGCACTTACTTTATGCTGATGACATGCAAGTGGCAAAAATTATTTGCGCTTGTGCATTTGGCGACCAACTACTACCGGGAACACGTCTCCGGACCCGGCCGAAGGCGAATAATGAGCAGCGAACAAGCTGTGGAAATCAGCCAAGGGGGCTGTGGTCTAGACACTGAGGAAAAACTGTATAAAATTCTTTCGGATCCTACAATAACTGAACAAGGCAAGTCCTAGTGCTTGAATTAAGGTTGTGCAGCTGCTGCCGCACTTATAACCAGTCTCAGCTATGTTTTTAGTATTTATTTAAGGTCTAGATTTATCTCTCAGTGCCCGACAGTCTTGGCACAGGACTCCGAAGACAGAAACGAAAGAAAAAACGTCGACCAAGAGCAGACAGCAGCTTCCATTGCCATTTCCCAGCGCCTTCTTTGTCGTGACATACGGAAAATTCCCCACGGAGTCTATCAACAGTTGATAAAGCAAAATGTGCGTACGGCAGTCGGGAGCAGTGAGCAGGAAGCCGGGAGCAGGGAACCGGGAACCGGGAGAAGAAGGACTCTGGGATGGCATTCTTTTCCTTTTTGGTATGTACATAAGTTTATTATTTTGAAGGTAATTGGATTTGTGTTGCAGCAGCAGCAGTCGAGAAGTCGCCACAGCCATAATAAGAAAATATATAAACTTTTCCTCCAGCGTGGCGGAGGAGGACAATGAACCTGGGGGCAATCTCAACATATGCTCAATGCCCCGAGGCAGTGCCTCTGGCCAGGGAGTCCAAAGTCCACATCCATCGGGCATCGCACATTGGCCATTGTTTGCACTCGTAATTGTTTTCCTAATGGATAAAGTCTATAAATTTCTGCTCACGACGCGCGCGTCGACCAAATGCGAAATATGTCACGAATGTTAAGCGTTTTATAAACGACTCCGCCGGAGTGGGAGAGCTGGCTAGGAATCGAGTGGATAGGATAGGCCAGGCCAAACAGGGAAGCCGGAATGCGGAGGATTTATGGATGCTGGCCACTCATCGGGACGGACTGCGCCAGAGGATTGCAATGGAGTCCCGAAGACGATGCCACTGCACTTGCCAATGACTCGTAAATTAAGATGTTCATGAAGTCTCGGCTAGGAATGTACATATATCGACTGGAAAGTCCAATTAGGATATCGGTGCAGAAATGTCGCCTTCAATATTGTAGCAAAAATTGCGCTAAGCTTCTTATATCGAAATTTGAAAAATCGAAATATTGATTTTTTCGAATAAGCATTCGGATATTTTAATTTCATTTCAATATTTGTTTTTTTTTATTTATATATTTATATTATTTTGTATATGTATTTATTTTATATTAAAACATTTACGTTTTTGATAAATTCTTTCTAAATATTTTCTTAAAATGATCGTATCAAATATCGATAGTTTCTGTCATCCCCAGTGACTACTCCTTGAATTGGCCACTAATCCCTGTGATAAAAATATCTGTGTATCGATTAATATAACGACCTTAGCCTCAAATATCGAGACAGTATCGATATATACCAATTTTTTCAGGTTGCCTGGTAAAAGATGCCTATTTGCAGAGAAAATATAAAATATTTGGCAGGTCTGTAGTTTATTTTGGTAAACTGATCATAATTTTCTTTATCTTATTTAGTTTTATTTTATTTTTTACATCTTGGAGAAAGAATATCACAGCTTTCAATCAGTGGCATATTCTACATCGCTCACTACAGGAACTCCCAGCAATAGGGCCATGTTACCTTTAAAAACCTGCATCCTCCCGGGCGCATCGTCAATCCTTCGACCCTGGACCCGAGCTGCATTCAGTCTTTCGGTGGCCAGGGGATATGTCAGTCCATCGCCGCGTGCTGTTTGGATGGGAAAGGGCCAGAGGTACCATTTGTCGCCGAGAATCTCTCTGATATTGGCACAGCATCCGAGGTTGAAGCCATTCTTGTTCTGGCCGCAGATGAAAAAGTACGGAGGATACGACGCTTCCATGGTGGTTCGATTTTGGGCCACGTAAGCCATGCTGGCCACGACCATGACCAGGGTGAATACATTAAAGATGAAGCACACCACGTGTTGGAAGAGGTTCACAATCTGCTCCTGGCGCAGATTCGACAACACGAACTGACAGATCAGGTAGAAATCGTAGGTCATCGCGGATAGGAGATACAGCATGTAAACCTCGGCGTAGAACACGAAGAGTATGAAGTACTTGTAGTTGTGGAAGTGGACGCAGTTCGCTACCCAGGGACAGTGATGATCCATTCTCCGGATGCACCTACGACAAGTCTTACAGTGATGGGCCCTGTCCGGCTTTATGATCCAGCAGGTGCGACAATATCGTACTGTTCCCTGTGGCGTGGACATGGTAATGGGCAGATTCCTAGCAGCATTGGCCAGAATTCGTCCTTCTGCCTCTGCTCCCAGATCGCTTCGCTTCAGTTTGTCCACATCCTCGGCAGATAGCCGCCACTGATCGGGTATGCGGACAGGAGGGCAGCAGATGCACCGCCACCACGTCCACAGGAACATGAACAGGAGCAGGTGGTAGCCAAGCAGCATAAGGCACATCGAGATGATGCTGCTCACCTTGGAGATGCAGATCTGGTAGACGAAGACGTAATAGGACCAGACCAACAATGCCAGGATAATGACAATGGGAAGCCATCTGACCAAACAGCAGAAGCTAGGTCTTCGCTCCCCATTCACTGATATCAGACACATCCTTGCGAGATCACTTTTCTCCTTATGGGAGGAGCTTGTAATTTCATGTTTGTTTTTTATTTAGATTTTCTAGAAAAGTTTCCAAGCCTACTTCTGCTGAGAAAACTAAGGGAGAAGTTCTTCTCTGTAACTCATTGAATGTAAAATGTTATTAAACAGTTATTGCTCCCTTGATTAATGGTCTTAGCTTTGCTTTTTATCATTTATTCAATCATCATCTTTATAAAATATGTATCGATCTTCAAAAACAAAAACATTAACAGATTCCGCAGCAAAGTGACCTTTGCTGGGGCCTATCACATTACTCAACAACTGATTATTACGACGACTTAGTTGCGGTGACGGAAGACGCGACGACGGACGGTCTTGTAGCGGTATCCGTCCTGGGCCGGCTGCTCGATCTCCTCGATCACGGGCTCCTCGGCCTGGATGGGTGCGGGCGGGATGTAGGCGGGAGCAGGAGCTGCCGGGGGAGGAATGTAGGCCTCAACCGGAGCTGGGGCAGGTGCGGGCGGGATATAGGTGTTCTTGGGTGCTGGTGGCGGTGGTGGTGGTGGGGGAGGGATGTAGGCCTTGGCAGGTGCCGCCGGGGGAGGAATGTAGGTGTTCTTGGGCGCCGGCGGTGGTGGTGGTGGCGGGGGTGGAATGTAGGCGTTCTTGGGCGCCACAGGCTGAGGATAATCGTAGCCACCGGAGCCCAGCTCCGAGACATCAGCGTAGGCGCAGGCCAGGAAGGCGACGGCGATGATCAGGAATTTCTAGGAATAGAAATATATTATTAAGGAGAGTTTTCCTTATATATATTATATATCCTTCTTAGAGAGTAAGAGAGTTGATTTTGATTATCAAAAGTGATGCTTAGAAGCCCTTATAATTCCTACTAAGTGCAAGACTTGAGGAGTCTCACTTCCTTTCTTTATTTTTTTTATATCTTCTTATATCCAGAATCCTTAATAACAGTATATCCTTGTACGCACCATCTTGGGAAGATTGGCTTGTTGCTGCTTGGATCACAAGTTGATTTGTGCTGCCGAACTCGAAGCGTGCCTGCGCTTTTTATAGCTCATTGTTTTTCGGTGCTGCGGGTCAACCGCAGCTAAATTAATTGCATGATGAACCCATGATACATGGGGGTCTTAGCCTCACTCAAAAGAGTCGGAAGATAGCCAAGAAACCGAAACTGAACATACAAACCATCAGCGAGCCTTCTCCAATGCCAAGGCAGTTTGACGGGTTTTAGTTTCATTTTTTGCTGGCTTAGTTTTTAGTTTCCATATTTCCATGCCGAACACACACAAAAAAAAAACAATCTGCATTATCTCTTTGCTTTGACTTGAGTTGACTTTTTGTTTCAGTCTTCAAAAGATTTTTTTTTTAATTAGATCAAACATACCTTTTGATGACTGAATAATGGTTTTATTTTGTTTTCATTTTGCGTGTTTTTGATGAATGTTCGTGGGTCACACGCTTTTGTCTTTTCTTAATTATTTTATTTGAATTTTTCTTACGTTTTCAGTCTCTTCTTGTTTCCCTGCTTCGAGATGTTTTTGGGCAAATTTTAAGCAGACCGCCGGGCCTATGGCGTCGTTTCAAGTTTATGCCAAAATTAATTTCAATTTGCTTAGATTATGCTGATCTTGACAATGTCTGGCGGTGGTGTCTCATGTTGTTGGACTTTTGTTGTAGTCAGAGCTTAATTAATTACCTGAGTTCGGACTGGCTTTGCCTTCTTCGAACACACACCACACACCTGGCATATAAAACAGTTTATTTTTGTGTGTTTAGCATCTGCCTGAGAGGCGGGGAATGCTGGTTCTGGGAATGATTGAAGTTCTGAGGAGAATGATATAAAAAAGGTTGTGTAGTTATAGCTTGTAAATGTAGTCTGGATTTTGATTCTACTTAGATAAGCCCTTGAAATAAATAATTATTACAGCCAGGAACGTAACGTTTTTAATCAAATTTCAAATAGAAACCTTTTAAAACTATAAAAATAGATTGAGTTGTTTATAGCTAATGTTACGACCTACAACAAATGATTTAAATTGAATAATAAATCTTTTTTATATGCTTAATCGTGAATTTATTAAGTTTATTAGTTGTAACTATCAGTTGTTAAACTTTTCTAAATCACATTTATTTCTTTAATTTCCTCGTGGAGAGCAGGTTACTCTTTATGATTCCTTTGACTCCAAATAATATCCTTAACCCTTTATATAAATATATTCCCCTGAATTATAAACACTCTTCATTTTAGGTATTAAATTCTCTTTTCGTTTTATTTTGTAAACTTCTCGCTATCCTCACGATCCCATCGAAGGGATCCCAGAAGGAGTTGCTCTCTAGTAACGGCGACGGATCACACGACGACGCACAGTCTTGTAGCGGTAGCCATCGGCGGCCACGGGCTCGATCTCCTCCAGAACGGGCTGGGGAGCCAGGACGGGCACGGGGGCAGGGGCGACCTTGACGGGGGCAGGGATGCTCACGGGTGCGGGTGGGATGTAGGTGTTGACTGGGGCAGGTGCAGGTGCAGGGGCAGGGGCCACCTTCACGGGGGCAGGGATGGCAACTGGAGCTGGGGCCGGGGCGGGAATCTCAACCTGCACGGGTGCGGGTGGGATGTAGGTGTTCACTGGGGCAGGGGCGGGAGCCACCTTCACGGGAGCGGGGATGGCAACTGGTGCTGGTGCCGGGGCGGGCAGAGGAACCTCCACCTGGATGGGAGCTGGTGCTGGTGCGGGGGGAATGTAGGTGTTGACGGGCACGGGTGCCGGGGCCACCTTCACGGGAAGGGGAGCTGGGGCCGGGGCCGGGGCGCTCACGGGAGCGTAGTTGTAACCCGACAGGTGGGAGACATCGGCGTGGGCAACGGCCAGCAGGGCGACGGTGACAATCAGGAATTTCTGCAAAATTCAAATAAATATTTATTTAGTTTTTTAATCCACGAAAAACCCTTTTAAGATCGACTCCAATACTGACCATTTTGGATGTGTTACTTGGAACGTTGGTGTTTCTAGTATGTCTTGGACGGATCAGTCGGGTTGTATTTATACCAAAATCTGGGCGCGGTGCAGAGGCTAAAGATAAACATTAGACCGAGTGAAGAAGTGCGGATATCAGAGGGTCTCTTAATATGCCAGAAACCAGAATTTTACGAGCCCCGCCAATGGTCAACTGATGTGCCCTACACCGTCTGCAAGAGGGGGTATTCGATGGCAGAGGCAGTAACTAAAACTCAAAAAATTTGTACTTCTTTATTGTCATAACTTTGTAAACTTTTGGTAATGTTATTTCTCACTGTTACCTAACCTCAGGATAAAATTGAAGTCCTAATTTTTATAGGTTTTATATTCTGAAGGCGATTTTCATGTAATTCTGACCATATTTACTGAATTCTAGTCGAAATCATTTCAACAAACCTTTTAAATATCTAAATTACTTTATGAATCCGTGCCATATATTAAATCATCATGTTACTTGACCTCAGGTTAAATTTTTTTGAGGCCACATTCTTTCCTCTATTAATTGCTATTGGAGATTTCCATGTAATTCTAATTAAATTTACAGAATCTTAATCAAAATAAGCTCAACAAACATTTAAAGTTCCTATAATTCTTTATGAATCCATTAAATCAAGATGTTACTTGACCTCAGGTTAAGTTTTAAGGTCACATTTCTTTAGCTTTTAGTTTGTAAACTAATTTTCTTCTGCCTAAATGTACTAAAATTAACAAAAAGGCAGCTTAAACAATTCATAATCCCTAAATAACTTTAATTATTCAGATGAGATATTATATCATCATGTCACTTAACCTCAAGTTAGTTTACAAATTTATTTTATATTAAATTTTGTTCAAAATCTCCCCGAGGAGTTCTTTTTTGTCCATATTACAGTTCCCGAATCTCATAAAATTGCTTATATTGTAAAGATCGAATAACATCTGCAGCGCCACTCAAATTCGAGCTGGCTTAACCCGCCGATCTTAACTCGTACTTGCTTGTTTTTGCCATTGTCTTAATTTAAATATCATTTGCATAAAAACATTTATGCCTTAGTGTATCAAATTGAACTACCAAAACTAAAGCCGCTCGAAAAACTGGTAACGAAGTCTGGCATTTTTTTATTTTTGGCTTTTGGCACACAACACAGGCCTGGCCCGTGTAGGCCCACCTAGGCTTTTTGGTCTGCAGTCGTCGGCGGTCATTAATCCTCTTGATTGGCTATGATAAGGTGGCCAAAAATCGAGAGCCTATTGCTTAATTATACGCAGATGGGGAACTAGTGGGCCAGAAATTAGAATCAGAAAGCGACGGTAACCGCTTCGATTGGGTCAAAAGTTGAACATGACGCCAGCAAGACCGACGCCATGTGTCACTGCCAAGCGGAAAACAAATTAGCCAGACGGCGCGGAGGAGGAGGAGAAGGAAGTACCAACTGAAGGACACCACTTGAATCGCAGCACTCTCTCCTTTTAATTACACAAATTGCTAATGAACAATTTTTCCGGTCGGTGCCAAAAGTCCGTGGAGACTTGCCGACGCCACCATTGTGATTTAATTTCCATTGAATTTGTTTTCACCAAATAAAATACTCGCACCAATAACATGCACACGAGGCGACGGCGACTGGAACGGCGACTCGTCGGAGTTGTCAAAAAGCTATGCAAACAAGCACTTAACCCCTTTTATTTTGACAATTCCATTATTTTCGCAGCGCCAATAAAGCGAAACTGCAAATGTATTTCGAGCAAATACCCAAACACGCTCTAGCGCTGCTGCACCAGCCATCATGCTGGTCATGGAACGCTGCGTATACGTAATTTAGTTGTTTGCCTGTTAATAGTTGACATGCATTGCATGGTGGCGTCATCCGAGAGCAATACCAACGAAAAAAATAAGGAAAAATATATAGTTCGTTCCCCTTGAAGCGCTTGACAAAAAAAAAACACAAAAAAGAAAACATTGAGGGAGCCAGAAATAATGGTATTGGAAAATGCCACATGGCAAATAAATATTTCAAGCCCCATTCGGATTTGAATAGTTTCGCCGAAGGGTCAAAGTTGGTTCAATCTTTCGTTTACAGCCTCTTAAAGTATCGTTTAATTTAATAAAAAGAACTATTTTTAGTTTATATATCTTACTAGTTATATATGTCTTACCAGCCTCTTAGAAGGTAGTTTAATTTAATAAGTAAACAGGAAATAGTTTTTACAAGCATCTTTTTCTTCTGTTGGGCTCTTTAAACTAGGTTTAACAAAGATATATTAAATATTTCTTAGTTTACATTCAATTATTAGATAATTATATGTTCTAGTACGTTTTTATTCGTACAATCTCTTAAAAGTAGTATAATTTAATAAATTAATAGAAACTACTTCTTTTTAAGAAGTTTCTTTTGTACTGCCTCTGAAAATATGGCTTAAATTATTAAATAGGAAATAGTTGTTAACGATATGTTTTTGTTCTAATAACATTTTAAGAAGTAGTTCAATTTAATTAATAAATATATAATTGGATGTTGTCATAAAATGTAGTTATATCTTATAAATCAATATAAACTAATTGGTTTAAGTAAACTATAGGTGTAATAAACAACAGAAATGCATATGAAATAAGAATAAAGATAATAATTTAATGTTTTTGCCAAAAAAACAACTCGTTTAAATGATCACTAAAGAGTTCACCGACCCCTAAAGACATAGATGACTGCTTAGACCTCCGTCTGCTATCGGTCTAATAACTTGTATATATTTTTTCCTTCTATATTTATTCACGATCTGAGCGGAAAGATAAGCAGATCCATTTGGCATTCATGTTTACACAAGATTTGCATAACTATTTTGCATTATGGTTGCAAAAAGTGATTTAATAAATATTCAAAATGCAACAGCCGCCGCACAGCCGTTGACTTGGTCAACTCCGAAGTGGAAGTGACAAACTCTCGCCAATCGATTTTCGACATTTTTCCACCAGCTCATAAATTCATTCGCCGCCTCGGTATATATCCCTACCAATCTGTACAAGGGTTTTCTATATATATATAAAGAGAGAGGTGTATGTATATATAGCTTGGCCAGATAAATCAACGGGCGACAAATTAATGCTGCAAATGAAGTGCAACTGCTGGCATCGAACGCCAGCGAGAGGAATCGAGGACCCACCTGTCCAGGATAACGATTATTTTCGCGCCTCTGGTGAGTCCTTCCCTTCCCAGCTGCCCCACCGACCGATGTCGCCCCAATATGCAGTAACAGTAAAAATAAATGAAGGCAGTCAACGTTTGCATATTTCAGTGGCTGCTGCTGCTGCCGCTCCCCTCGCGGAATTCCGCCTTTTACTGTTTTGTTTCCCGCTTTCAGGCCCCTCGCAGTCACCCCACCAAACTGCTGATATAATTACGTTGATACTGTCAATTTCGCAACGATCCATGTCCCATATCCATGTGCACTCCACTCCGCACGTTCGATTCCGCAGTGTCGCTTTAAAGCCGTAAGCCGTAAGCCAGCCGTTGTCCTGCGACGGGCTCCAGGCCCGGGATTCGTGGTACGAGGGACCCATCAATTTTTACGCCCGATTTATTGAGTAAGCCGTGGGTTAAGGGGTATCATTTTTTGGAGGCGATACGTGCTCGGCTTCTTGTGTAATATTTTGCATTTATTTAACTTATAATATAATATTTAATTGGGAAAGGAAGAGCGCTAACTAGTATATTTTTTTATTTTGAGAACTATTGCAGAACTTTACTGAGTTGTTAGATATATTATTAATATAATTACACTTTATAAAACTATGTCATACTTAACAGTTTAGCTCAGAGAATAAGAAACTGCAGAATTATTTATAAAATGATTATTTTTATATTTATAATATATTTTTCTATAACTTACTATCCTTTTGAGTTTCCTGCATTACCCTTCCGTTAACAACACTTTATTTTCTGCCTTAAAATAGTTTATGACTTATACAGGTCATCATCTCTTCGAATACCAAACGTTTTAGGGTAGTCTGGGCAGTCTGTTGTTGATGGCGATACTTCCTCTCTTTTTTTTCTGGCCACACAATTTTCACTTTTTCGCTGGCGCATTTTCTTCTGCATACTTTTAGGCCGGCTGCCTCGTGATTGTTTTGTAATCCGCAGCGCCTAAAGCATTGATTACACATTTCAGGCCATCTGCCGGACAGGTGGTGGGACTGGCTGCCTCTCGGCCTCGGCGCTGACTCGGAGCCATAATGCGTGTTAATCAGGCATCATTAACTGCTAATTAAGTGCGGTTGGAAATGCAACCAACTGTCAATTGTTGGCCGCCCGTCGGTCGTACCTGACGGTTTTTTATTTAATCGCCAGCGCTTCTGCCCGACGGAGCAGAGTGCAATGAGCCTGAAAATTACCCAAAATGCAGTCCATTTTCCATTGGCACTATTTGAATTTCAACTAATCGCTATAGGGGATTATTTTGGATATTGGTTGGCAGGGAGGAGATATGGGAATAGAAATTTAACAGTGGCATTATTATTATATGGAAATCAATTAATTCTTAGGGGAAATATTTTAATGTCTCTGTATTTAAATATATTTTTTGGTGTTTATAAACGTAAGAAATTTTGAAAAAACTGAATAAACATTAAGATGAAAGTAAGCAACTATATAAAATAGGGTTTCAGTCTGTCAAGGGGAAATTTAACTATTTCCTTAAATATTATAAACTTATGTTCTTTTTAGAATAAACAATTTATGCATACAAACAATCTAAATAAACGTATTGATTTCTATAAAATTCTGTACAGTTTCAGTTATATAAATATTTTATATATAATAATAACACTTTAATTAAAGTATGAAAACCTTTATTTTTTCTCATAATATGCAGAAGAACATTGTTTAATACACATCTCATTCAACATTTAAAATATAAAAATACAATATTAATACAAAAATACAAATATAATATTAATAGAAAAATTGATAAATTTGTCAGATTTCTACAGTTCTAAATAATTTAAATGTTGTTTAGGAATCCTTTATAGTATTCTGTAAATTTATTTCCATGTGCTAAGCGCTCTTTGTTAAATATATATACACAAAATATACAGAAATTAATTTACTCACCGCACAAACTAATCACTGCTGATGGGGAGTGCGGTCCCTAAATTGTAATTGCCTGTCAAATAATTTTAGTACCCGCACTACCTATTCCAGACATCCCTTCGACAGGATGTGCTCAAAGCAAAAATGTGTGTGTTTAATTCATTTAATTGAGCTGCCAATATTTGACCAGAATGCAATTAACGAAATAAGCCGGGACAATCAATCCGCCGCTGCGGTTGCTCCCAAGGGGGATGCAGTGGAAAAAATGATTTTGTTTTAATTACGCAATTAATTTTAGTAGCTTGGCTGTGTCCTTTTTTCGTTGCTTTTTAATTAGTATGCGCCGTGGCAAGTGTAATATGTGGCTCTGCGGTTGTCCCGGAATGCGGACACAAAAGTTTGGTGGGTGCCACCCCCAAGACTGCCAGGACCAGACATTTCCCTAATCAAATTGCAGGGGGCGGGGGGCAGACATTTGTCGTTGCATTTTCTTGTTAATTTTCTGCAGCGTCTATCGTCTGTCGATGTCCTTGCTTCACTTCGCTTTTATCCTGGCACTTGTTAGCAGCCACAAGTGGTCAGTGGTCGTCTGATGAGGCCAATCCACTCGGCTCCGACTCCGTCTCTGGCTTCTTCTGTTTTTTGAGTTGAAACTCCATCGATTTCGTGTGGCTTGCACAAAGAGAAAATATTATTAGAAACCCCCAAAAATGTATTAGGATTTTATGAAACTTTTCGTTTAATTTTGCCTCGTAAAATTAGGCAGGAAATTAAACTATTATTAGGTTAAAACGTTTATTCCATTGCCTAGTTATTTATTTTGATTAAATATTAATTAGTAATTACCAAGTGAAACAGTATATACTTTATGCCAGTTCTGAATTTGGTAACTTTCTAGTTAAAACAAGTTAAGATTTATTAGCAAAGTTAAGAACGTCATACGATTTTAGGCACTCGCTATGCATCTTGTTATTAAATGGTCTTTGGTTGAACACTTTACTTTGGTCTTTTTTAATTCCCTGTAATTTCTTTTCCTTCCATTTGTTATTTTCTCTACAAAATCTCACATTTGTAAGCATATTAATTGTCCTAAATCAATTTCCCGTTTTCTGAGTGCAATGGGAAACTTTTGAATCTAACGAGAAAAAATTTCCACATCATCAAAGCTCATTCCAGGCCATAAATTCTGTGATAAATGTGGAGTGGCGGCGACTGTGCAAGGAGGAGCGGAGCCCGAATCCTTGGGGAGTGCTCCGCAACTTGCTTGCAACTCCTTATTATCCCTGCCCCGCCCCCACTACCAGCAGCGCTATCTGTCCGATGGCAAGTTGATTTCCTTGGGTTTTCATAAATTTCCCACTCAAATGGCCGGAGCAAACTTAGAGTTTTCCCACCTTCCTACCCCTGCCTCTGTAGTGGCTCATGTGATTTGCTATGATTGGAAAACAATTTGAAGACTTCTCTCTCGTTTTTTTTGTTTAACAAACTCGAAGGCGGTACTTTTTTTTATTGGAATTCCCCGAGGGGATTCGTTAGGAAACAGTTTTCGTTAGGCTTTGGTTGGCTTAGAAGCGGCGACGGTAGACGCGACGACGCACGGTCTTGTAGCGGTATCCATCGTTGGACACGGGCTCGATCTCCTCCAGAACCTGGTGGCTGGATGGCTGGTAGACGGGAGCGGGTGCGGGAGCTGGCTGGTAGACTGGAGCTGGAGCTGGAGCTGGGATGCTGATGGGTGCCGGGGCCGGGATGCTGATGGGGGCAGGAGCCGGGTGGTAGACTGGGGCTGGTGCCGGAGCTGGGTGGTAGACCGGAGCCGGGGCTGGGATGCTGATGGGTGCAGGTGGCACATAGGTCCTCACGGGAGCAGGAGCTGGGATGCTGATGGGAGCAGGAGCTGGGATGCTGATGGGAGCAGGAGCTGGGATGCTGATGGGAGCTGGGGCTGGGATGCTGATCGGAGCAGGAGCTGGGTGGAAGACGGGAGCAGGAGCTGGGATGCTCACGGGAATGGGAGCAGGAGCTTCCTGGTAGACCGGAGCCGGGGCTGGGTGGTAGACGGGAGCTGGAGCTGGCTGGTAGACCGGAGCTGGTGCAGGTGCAGGGGGAATGTAGGTGTTCACTGGTGCGGGGGCAGGGATCACAACTGGCTCGGGAGCAGGGATCACAACTGGAGCGGGAGCTGGGGCAGGGATCACAACTGGAGCGGGAGCTGGGGCAGGGTGATAGACTGGGGCAGGTGCCGGAGCTGGGTGGTAGACTGGAGCCGGGGCAGGGATGCTGATGGGTGCAGGGGGCACGTAGCTCCTCACTGGGGCGGGGGCTGGGATGCTGATGGGAGCTGGGGCCGGGATGCTGATGGGAGCTGGGGCCGGGATGCTGATGGGAGCTGGGGCCGGGATGCTGATCGGAGCAGGAGCTGGCTGGTAGACCGGAGCTGGTGCTGGGATGCTGATGGGCGCGGGCTGGTAAACCGGAGCCGGGGCCGGGGGCGCGTAGTCGTAGCCCAAGTGGGAGACATCGCCATAGGCGCAGGCCAGGACGGCAAAGGCAATAACCAGGAATTTCTGAAGAGAGAAACAGAGAGAAAGCCGATTAGACATATAATCCTTGAGCCTGCTCCTCCGGGGTAGGGATGACGATTGACTGGATCCTCACCATGATGGCAGCTACGATCTGTTACTCCACGAGCGTTTGAGTCGCTTCTGTCTGATCGAATTGAGGCGCTAACTATTTATACCGAGCGAGAGACCGAGCCCAAAAATTCTGCAGGCCGCAAAAACTTGAACTTAGGTGAAGATCGTCGTCAACGTCGGTCGCGACGTCTCATCTGAATATTCAGTGTGTGATGAGGTTTATATTGTTGTTGTTTTTTGTTAACAGGTTTCTGTTTGTTACCACCGAGGGTCGTCAGAATGAAGTGGCACTCTGTGTGTGCATCCGAACTTAATTCGTTTATGAGAACACCATCGAGTCGCTGATAGATGGCCGGGCGGATGGGTTGGGTTCTAAGCAACACCCAAAGTGACTTTTAGACGACATTAATCTGAGATAGTGCATATTTTATGGGCGTTTGCTGAATCTATTTGGCAGCTGGCCTAATAGATTATTTCTATTTGTATTTTTGGCGCATGCGTCAGGTGTAGCCGGAAATTTGCAATAATGGCCTGCAGACACCGAAACTGGTTGGATGCTTCGCATTTTACGATTAGTTTCGCCAAAGGTTAGAAGCCATTGTTCTAGATTAAAAGAATCGAAGAATCCAAAGACATTCAACACTTTTGTCGCCTCTTGCAGACCTCTTAATGGATTCTATTGTCCACAAGAGGCGCCCACTAAAAATATATTGGTATTATGTTAAACTCATTTACGAGAAACAAACAGCTCATAATTTCGATATCTAACGAACCCTTGGTGGCCAATTAATTGCCACAAAACCAGTTGATCGCGATTATGGCCATAGAAATAGGTCTGGCTGACGTCTTCTCTGAGCCTAAAAAATGGTTTCGATCAGTCGTCGTATACTTGTATTTCAAGGCCCCGCAATATTTATGGAATAACGTTTTCAACGGTTCGATTGGAACTTCTGAGGAAAGGAAAAAACTACTCAATGAGCACATAATTATACGATCCACACCTAAGTTAATTGCTTGGACCTTAGCGCATACAAAACATCATATAGTACAATATCGTAGATAATTATGACTGCTTCATCGCTCTTTGGCGGCATAAATTATTTCCTCATCAACTCGATCGGTGTGTGCCTCCGTTATTTATCGTTACCGCCCGCCGCAGGGAATTAAATTGCAACTAGTTAATAATTTAATTTGCACACAAGTTCAAGAAATCCATATACAGTCATCTTATTTGTTTTATGACTAGCCCAGGGAGCTGCTGAGATGTTGGCGTTCCAGTCTTCATGGCCCGCACCAAGTCAAACATAACATAACATAACATAAACATAAAAAAACGTGTTGTTAATTTTCAGAGTTTAGTTTTAACTACCAGGCATCCATGCCTTTTCTGCATTTGTTTATATTTCACGTATGTAAATGGCGATCGATACGGCTTGGCTTTTGTTTAACATTTGCATGGCAAATGGCTTCCGTTATTGTTTTTACTTGGCCCGCTTTTATCCGCGTGTATATCAGCGGATGGCATTATAGGCGAATCCCAATTAAACCATTGTTTATTCACTCAGACCCATCCAAGCGATCATAACTGGTTTTCTTATCGATCGGGGGACCGAGAGACACGCACATTTCTCACATCTTTCTGCCCTTGACTTTGGTCTGGACCATTTTCTGGCATATGTAAGCCATTATTTCGGGGGATTTTTCTATCTCCGTTTTCCCCGTAATTAAGATGGGCTTGTTAAGTAGCCATGTAAAGGTCGATTAAATGATTTATTAATTAAATTTACATAGCCCACGGATGTTAGCCGTTTTTTTTTAGATAAGCCAGTGGCAGTGTGTTAATAAGACTTACCAAGTTCTGGCCATAAACAACCTTTGGCTGTCGGAAGAGAAAATTATACCCAAAAATAAAGGGTGATCTTTTTCTGTTTGGTGGCATGATAAATGGTGGCATCGTCTGGGGTTTCGTTGGAGTTGGAATAAATTTGAATCAGATTAAATGTATTTGCTCCCACAATTCTATAAGCATAATAACCGGTTGTGAGCTAATTTTGCTTTTGGCCAAATAATAATACATGCAGCTCTTGGAAACCATAATGTTGTGATTAAATATGCTGATGCGTCATTAGCTATCCATAATACATTAATTAAAAGATGGTAATGCTAGCATGCATATGTATGTAAAAAAGGCCTCTTTTTTGATATTAGCTAAATGGTTCAACATACATATTTATATGTACATATATTGAAGTATTAAAGTCAACATAATTGGCACACACAATATAATCAAACTTATAAAGAATATCAGGAAATAAATAGATTTAATTACATATTGTAGAAGTCATTAGAACAATATTGTAGGATCCATTTTCTTTTTCCGGCTCCAAAGTGAACGGAAGCAGATTCCTTGAAATCAAGCTTATACATACCGATCCCGATCACTATGCGATAAGCCGCCTTTCGATAACCCCATTACAGGGCGCTTACACTAAGGCGTTATTTAAAAACACGATGCTTAGTACTAAAAATAAGATATTTACACTACGGTGTTTACAATAAAAATATTTTCTTTGGACACAACTTTCTTCTTAGCAGATAGATAGATTTAGTTAGATAGATAAATAGTAGATAGATTTAAAAACCCCAAACCTTTTAGCCTGCCCTCGCTAGTGGGTGGAGTCAACTAGTTTGCCATCAAACTAGTTATCATATATCTTTCATTTTGACCAGCAAACGTACACAGTAAACAAAGAAGATAAACCCCACTAACCATTAGTCGTCACATTAAGCCGAGAGTTTCCTTTATTCTTTTTTTATACAGTGGCATATTAATTTGGGGCTGCTTTAACAGGAAAATATAAAAAAAGGCAAAAGTAACGTGGAAGGAGTATTTTTTGTGGGTGGAAAAATAGAGGGACGAGTCAAGTTACGAGCAATGCACAAAAGGCAACAACGGAAATGAAATCACGTACCAGGGGCGTTGTCATTCACAATGAGTGTGTGCCTTAGTGTTCAGTTGTTGTTGTTCGTGTTGTTTTTGTTGGTGAAGTTCTGGTCGATGTTCTTGGTGTTGTTGTTCAAGTTGTCAGCAGTCGCGGCGACGACAGAAGCTGCCATGTAAATATATATGAGTACAGGGCGAAAAATGCATATTCACGTTTTCAAAACAATTTATATGGCGCCCAACAAAAGGCTACAAAATGGAAGTAGTTAATAAAATAAAATTAAATAAATACAAATGCATGTCAGATGAGCAAAATATTTTAATTATCAACCAAGACATAAAATACCCCATAAAACCTTTCGTTCAACTTTTGTTTAAAGTTTTGAAAACATTTATTAAGTTACCCAAGTTACTACGCTAAATGTTTTCATTTCTTTATGTACAAAATTCCAAATAATGCAAGATTTTTAAGTTATTTTCTCTCTCTGTAAGTGTTTGTGCACGAGTATTTGTGTGAACGTCTAATGTCCAATTTCAATTTGGACTGGCTGGCTGACAGAACTTGTCGCCGTCCACCGCAAATGGCAAACAATGTAGAAGGTGTCCTCCACCCCCCAAATCCCTCTATTTCACATATACACAGTGGTGGAGAGAGGGAGGCGTTTGAGAGGTGAAGTTGCCAGCTAAGTTTATTTACTTTTAACACGAAATAATAAAGTTTACAAAAAGGAAACGTGCGCTGTGCGCTGTGCTGCACTTCTTAGCGCTATACCGTTATGCTTGTGCTCACCGTGCGAGTTGGTGACTGTACCAAGCGTTTGACAAAAGCCATTCTCACGAATTTAAGCGCACAAAGCGAATTCTTAACGAATTTTTAAGAGGGAGAGCAATAACCGAATTAGATTATTAAAAACAACATATTGTAGCTAAATATATTTTATATTAAAGGTAAGTAAGTTATATTAAAAGTAAAGCCCAAAACTGGGAAATAAGCTACGGTCTTTACAGAAAAATAGGATGCGAGCTATTAAAAATTCTTATTATTTCCTTTGAAAGTTATAAAATCTTAAAAGTTGAATTTAAAAACATTACAGCTATTTTAAGTTTTACATTTAATTTACAGTTAAAAAGAATATTTAATATTCTGAAATTCAGAAAATAAAAATATGTTAAAGAAACCGAGGGCTTACCCAAAGTTAAGCCACTTCCTGTTAATACCACCCCTAGCCTTTCCTTCCCTCGGTAAATCATCCTTTTGGAATTATCCTTCCTTGACCCGTGCCAAAGAAAAACGGAACATTTTAACCGGCGCATTGCAGTGAAGAAAACTTTGTGCCAAGAGAGAGAGGGGCAAAGCAAGTAAGAAAAAAAGGTAGAAAAATTAGCGACATTCTGTGTGACGTGACTTGACTGCATTACGTAGCCGCCCCGTTTACCTTGTCCTGCCAGATGCCTTTGACAAGGCGGCGGGGAGGCAAGGACACTCCTCCGGCCTAACGACACAACTAAATTATTTAAAAACTCTCTAAGAGCAAAGAGGCTTTGTGCAATTAAATGCGTTCCCAAAGCGCCACGCACACATGTGACACACGTCCCAGAGTCCGGAGAAGCATCCCTCCTCCGCCGTAATGATAATAATTACGCCGCAGCCCCGGACACATGTGCCGGTGTTCTGGATGGAATCGCATGGAATGCCCCTTGCCTGGCTTGCGTGTGCGGCTAATTACAATAAATTTGGCCAATTATTGTCTGGCATTGTTTTGGCCCCGTCGGCTGTAAACTTTAAGTAGCTCTCGAAGCCCCGGACAAACTTTTGGCGCCATCGATACAATTCCTTGGAGTGGGCATCTGTATCGAAGGAGCACCTCGTCTGGCTAATTGTCTTCGAAATTATGATAAGAAGAAACTTTGCCAGTTCGGCGAGTGGAAGTGCAGTCACTTAAGAGGGTCAGTCGGGTCAGTTAAGACGCATATGATGATGACGAGGCCACAATTGGAATGGGTAAGTGAGTGCGAAAAGGTTATTATTGAATTCGGCAAGCCCCAAAGGCATTTGTGCGAAATGAGAGGATGAATTGGGGGGGAAGTGATGATGGGATTATGGTTGTGCTTAAAGAGATTAAAGCCTTTAGAGATTATTCACTTAACACTATTAGGGAGTATAAGCTTAATATTATTATTGTTTTCTTATGATTTTGTAAATGTAAGTAGGTATTTTTCATTTACTATTATTTAGAGACTGTAACGATTTCATATCTGTAATTAATTAAAATTGTTTTAATCAAGAGATCACTTGAAAATGTTGTGTAAACTGATAAAAGGATACAGTTACCCTCCTAATTACCTAAACTTTCCATATACTTAACCCTAGCAATCATTGTGTCCTGCAAATAGCACTCCTTGCGTTTTTTTCCATATCCTTTATGCATCTCAATTGCCCGATGTCATTGCTGTGTCTCTCAGATATTTTTAGCAATCATGGCAAATCAAAACAAATGTCAAACGATTTGCTTTATAGCCTTTGCCTCAGACCGAGACTGCAGTGATTTGCCTGGGGAATATACAGCGGCGAGTCCTTCATTTTTATTATACTACCCCATTCCCCCCATACGGCCCTATTTCCGTAGTATGCAGCAGAAAGGGGTGCAACATATGCGCGCTTCATAAAGTGCCCCCAGTCCCTGCCTATTTTGCCTCTTCTGTCTTGGTGCATGCCAAATGCCAAGGACCGAGGATGAGAGGGAGTACTAGATGCAGTCAAGTCGTGCACCAGCTGAGAGCGCAATTTGGTAGAACAATACGATACGTATACGCCCTGTTGTTCGCTGTCTTCTGCACTAAGGGAAAATATTAGCTAAAATAAAAAAGAAACGATTAATAAGGGAAGAAATGTATTTTTTTCTAAATATTATATAAATTGATGAAAATGTAATCAAAATATGTCGTATAGGAATAAATAGCAAGGTTTAAATAAATCAGACTTCCTAAATACATTGTTTTAATAAAAATTACTTAAATAGCCGTGGAACTTCAACTTTCTCCCCGTGTAACTGCTACTGACATTTAGAAACGCCTTTGTCTTGGTTTTGGTCTTGCGCCGGCCTTCTTTTCTGCCAAATGCGCCATATATAGTATGTAACATATATATATATATTTTTTTTTAGGTTTATGTCTTCGTTTTCTAGCAAATATTTCCATAGAGCCGACGAGAAAGACAATAATGCATATGTCGGCTCCCGTTGTCGTTTTGTTTTATTGCATATTTATTTTTTATAGCGAAAGTAGCAAAATATAAATCGTTGTAACGCCGTGTGTGGGCCACAGTTTTTTGGCCCTGTTTTGCCTCCGCTTTTTTGGCAAGAGCACAGAGCCCTCACACGCACACACATACAGGCACTCAACAGACATAAGCTCTGCCAATCGCATATGGGCCTCATACAAAGGCACATGGGCAGAGTATGCTGTTTGGAATTAAGTCCTCGTTGCGCTTTTTGTCGAAAGAGTTCGAGGAGGATGGCGGCGGCTGCTGTTGGGCCAACCAGCAGAATTCAATCATGAAAGTTTTTCAATAATCCGCTTTGCCCCGATTGCATTTCAATTTGCCATCATTTTGGCGCAAAAACTTAATTTTCCACCAATTAGTTTCCGGGCAGGAGTTGGGCAGAAATCTCGTAATTGATGTGAGTGTGTTCCACAAAAAACATTCGCACTTTGAGGAGGTAGAGATTGGAGACCAAAAATAATAGTTTACGATAAAAATTAAAAAGTTTTTGTGGCCAAAAATTGCTTTTTGACTTGATTAGTGCTGCCCTGATTTATGTTTAAAAATTATTGGTAGTTGAATGGCGAGAATAGCAGACGGAGCAGGAGGAAATAAGCTACATCGAAATAAGATCAAGACGATAATGTTGCTAATAATTCTACATAGTCTTAGGTATTAGAAAACCTCTTTTCATGATCAATTAATTATTTGAAAGCCCTCTAAGTTTCCTTTAAATCTCAAGTAATGGCTAATAGTTGAAGGGCTTGAAGGGTGAGACCAGCTTAATCTCAATGACCTCTGCTTTGCCCTGTCTTGGCTGTTATTTTAATGGCCTTTCCGGGCATCATATGGCGCTCAAAAAGTCATTGAGCATTTTTATTGATCCCCCGACGCACACACACACACACAGAGAACACCCGCCAAACACACACTCACACTGGCACAGACACCTGACGACAGGCGAAGCGGAATGGCCGCCAAAGTGAGCTCCGATAATGCTAATTTTATTCAAAGGTTATGCCATTACAATCCACTACTGCAGCCGGGGCCAAAAGCTGTCCAGCAGACAGGACCAGCACCAGCACCAGGACGAGGACATGGCAGTGGAGATATAGGAGCGACAGGAGCAGAAGATATGGCAATCGCTGGACGAGGAGCGATGAAGATGGAATGCAAGTACGTGAAGAAATTCTCGAAAAATTACGAGACTTGCACTGTGCAAGGCTGATGCACACAAAATTGCAAATCGTGGCCGGAACGAAGGCAAAGGAAGACCACCGCCGCCAGATGAGGCTACGGCGAAGAAGGAGCGACAGTACCGGTATCGGATCCGGAGAAACAGTCTCGGCCAGGAGAAAGGCGAAAGGAAAAAACAGGAGAAAGGTGGCGGCGCATCCGAAGGGTAAACCTCGCCATGCAGCATTTATTGCCAGCGAAGCGTATTTGGCACATTTGATGCGGCGCATAATGGGGAACGCCATTAAATGTCCATTGACATGGCAGCCCAGGTCCGCTCGCCAGCACAGTGGGACAAAAGAGGCGAATATAGAAGTTAAGTAAATTTAACGTCAGTGTACTTAACATAAGCAATAATTAAAAGTATTGATAAAAGAGAAACATAATCTGCTGCTTTAAAAAATAAAAACATTTATTTTAGTACTTAGGACTATAATAATTTTGGTTTTTCCACAATAGAAATACAAAATAAACTTTTATTTTTCAAAACAATTTGGATTAAACTTGTACATATTTGTAAATGCTTTTAACCAATTTATGTAAGTTGTACTAAAGTTATTAACTGTATTTAATTTATTATAGGATTCTGAATATTTCTTTATTATTTAAAAATGTCCATTGTTTCATTACAACTTACTTAATAATAATCCATAACTTTAACAAAGATTTTAAATACTTTCTAGCCTATTTCAGCCCACAGTGCCGGCCGTGTTGGACAGTGGTGCAGTGGTGGCGCATCGCAAATCGCAAATCGAATGCGAAACGAGCGTAAATCGTGACCAGCCAGGATCTGCTTAGTTTTCTTATTAGCTGCGATTACATTTTATGTTTGTTGTTGGGTCAACATGGCGTATACTTCACTTCACTGGTTCAGTCTGTGTGTGTGCATTATATACAGTTTGTACGCTTAACCAAAGTCGCAGTTGTTTTTCAGCAGCTGCACTTGTTGGTTTTGCACTTTGCTGGCAACGATTTTTACCAGCTTCCCGTTTTTTTCCATCTGGTTTTTATATTTTATTTTTGTAAGTTTTTTTTTATTTTTTTTTCTGTACGTGGCCAAGTTGCAAAATGTCGAAAGTCGTCGTCGCATCAAATATGTTGAAAAGCAATTGGCAGGCGTTGCTTTGCCCGCTTTTCCCCCGGCTTTCCGTCGCTTTTCCAGCTTGTCTACTAATGCGCTGCTGTTGGAATTTCTTCATTGAGTACGTGCATTAAATTTCAAATCACAATGAAAAAATTCCTGCTCACTGGCTGTTGGCCGAAAATTAAATGCATTTCCAGCCGTTGCATACTTGCAGGCGCGCGCGTTCGACTGTGCCGGCAATTTATGTGATTCCCAAGTCCGAGTCGGAGTCGCTCATTCCCGCTTTTAATTGCTCGGCTGATTTGTAAGGGAAATACTCGTATGGTCGCATGATTGCGGAAATCAATTTCCTGGGGTTCCATTTGCCAACCGCAATCGGTAGACAAAACAAAGAGACATTCAACTGCAGCAATGCATATCAATTGCCGCTGACAATTTCAAATAGAAAACGTCTCAGCATGCCAAAACAAATGAATGAATAACAACAAGGACGAGCCTGAGGAGTGGAAAACAAGGACACCAAACGCTGCCTGTCATCGACAAGCTGCAAAACAAAGTTTTGCGGCGGAACAAAAATGCGAAAATGTCGGCAGAAGCAGGAAATATGGGTTACCCTGTAATATAATAGTACTAAAGTCCTTGAAGTTAACAAAAAATGTAAGCATAATATAAAAATATGTGTAGGAAATAGGAAATCGATTTTATATTATAAAATACAAGATACTTATATTGTTTTCTCACCTACTAACTTGGAAGTTGATACACTTAGGTCAGTATACTCAAGTGGCCATTGCGCCTTTTGGCGGGTTAGGAGAAAGTATAGGTAAAGAATGCGAGGAAATTAAATACGAGCATGCTGCCTGATTGTTTTGCTTGCATTCTTCTAAGTTGGTTAGGATTACAGTTCCTACTATTTTAATAATATAATTTTACAATTTCTAAGACGCCCCAAATACCATTTTTCCTATTTCCAGGGTAGCAACCAGCATTGAAATGTAACTGCAATTGAGTTTCGACTCCCTCCTCCAATCCCTTCACGTACCAACCAGTTGCTGTCGATTTGCTTTTCTTTTCTATTATTTTTTCCATTGTCAACTGTCAATGAGTTTTCAATTGCCGCCAACTTGCATGTTTGAAGATGTCCCTCCGTTGCAGCCAGCGCGAGTCCTGAGCCGCCAATTGGGATTGGTTCTTGCTTTTGACAGTCTTCCAGGCTCACTCCCCTCATTCCGCCGCCACACCCACTTAAACCCCCTAAAGACCCTGTCATCGGCAGTCCTTGTGGGAAAGAGCAGCTAATTCGCTTGTTTGCGGTTGCGATGGCAAAAAGAACAGAGAAAAGATGTCTTTGTTTTGACAGTGGAGCCAAAGAAGGAACGACACCAGAATAGTAAGGGGGCGTGGCAGCAGTGAGGATTGGATGGTGATGATATGACCAAACCTTCAGTCAACTCCTGATATCGCTTACCCATCCGCAAGTGTCATCGAATGATAAATGGTCGCGAATTTGTTAGAATATCGCGTGCTGGCTGGCAACTCTTTCCAAGTAGGTGTTGAAATAGGGCGTCCGGCACGCCCTTTTCTATTCAAATATGAAATGAAAACTCGTTCGATAAATGGCATTATGTTTGAATGGAAAATACCAAGTCATCCCAAAGCCACATGGAAGTTAGAGAATATATACATAAGCAAGACATAAAGCTTCCCTAAAACTACTTTTTTTTTTTTAAAGAAATTTCATAAATGAGATCTTCTTTTTCGAAATTATTTCAAATACAATATTATCCTGGGAATCAATCACTTCTGTAATGGAAAAAGCAAATATTATGGAACATATTTCACCCCTGCCTGCGCGCATTTACTTACCCCAATTCAACGGATATTGGCTAAATTTTGCATAGATATTTCCGCAGCAGCTGTGCCAACCTGCGGCCAACATCTGCTCCCCCCAAAAAAAAAGAGGCAAGCAGAGGACGGAGGCCTACGACTGTAACTGCTTATTGTTTGCTGCACTCGCATTTCCAATTCCCATTTCCAAACAAATGAAAGGCTGAAGGAAACCCGGTGCCGTGCAAAAATTTTCAATTGAAACCCATTGATGAGTCTATATCTTCTTCCTTTTCTTTTTTTGTGTTGGGTTTTGTATTTCGCATATGTTTGTGTCAGCAGGGCCAGCGGGTGGTCCCACCATTTTCCCCTGTGGAAGGCGGAACTGGGGCAGGAGCCTGGTCCGCACCCTTTGTTGACATTCGCGGAACGGACGCCCACGTAGAAGCAATTAATTGGAAAAAAATGTGCAAATAGAGTGGCACCGAATGCAGGACGAGATACGTTTCGCGGTACCAGGTGGCTTCTGTTGACTTAACCTCCATTCCCGCAACCATTTTCATGCCCATTTTCATGGGCATTTTCGTGGCAAATTTCCATTGCTTAAAGTCTTTCGGTGGCTGTCTTCCCAGCGACAAAAACCACAAAAAAAAAAACTTGACTTGTCTTTCTGAAATGTCATTTGTTGCTGCTAATAGCCGAACATTTAACATGATTCTGCGCTTCTTTGGGGTATAACTTGTCTTTGGAGGCTCTTGGATCGAACCGTATTTCAAGGGTTTACATACATACAAATTAAAATTAAAATATTTGATCCAAAATCCTTCTTTCTAATATACATTTTCTGTTAATTCTGGTTACAAACTTATACTTCAATTAATATGCCAGAAAATTGCCATTTGGTTTGTTACAGTGATGTAACAAAAGCATATCTTCTATCGATAACAATAATCGTAGTTTATGTATCGAAATAGAATTGGAACACTGCTTTAACTTACACGAATTTCCAGTGTAAACCATGACACTACGAGTATTAATTAAATGTATATATTCGTATATACGATTTTAAAATATTATAAAGAATATTATACAATTATTAATGATAACCCCAGTTTCTGAGATATTAATTCGATTTCTAAGGGTATCACCGCTTCCTTGGATGTGCCAATTTTCCATCATCCAACTCCTTTGGCCAGTGGAATGCAGTTTGCCGATGAGAGTGGGTAAAATTAGTGGGAACGAGGGCGTTCCCCGAACTTTTCGTCGCTGTCAATGGCTTTTGTCTCGTGGCGCGCTAAAACTTTTCTAATTAAGTGGCAACGCCGGGCGGCACGAATACGTTCGAGTGCCCCGGAAAAGGGGGCAGTCAGGGATCAGGGGGCGTGGCCGGGGGCTCTGGCCACTTGTCCAGTTGGCCTACGAGAGCGGTCGCATTACAATAAACTGTTATGGGTGGACTTTTAATGACCAGCTGGCTGCCGCTGCTGCTCCTGCTGCTTTTCCTTCGCTTTTCTCTGTTGCATTTTCCTCAGTGGGCGTTCGGACTGAAGGGGGCGTGTTAATGGTTATCGCTGTTGTTGTTGCGGTTGGCCAGCATTAGTTACAAAATGTCGTTAGCCAAATTATTTGCCATGTTGGCGGAACAATTTTTATGGTTTTTATCAGAGAAATGCCGGGGATTTTGGGGGGCATTTCAGAGCCTTGCACGACTAATTGCAGTTGAAATTTTGTTTTATGCGCACGCGGCACATTAAGTTTTATATGTATAGTATGTGCGTTTGTATGCCGCCGTTGCTGGGGGAAATTTAACTAGCAAACTGTTAAGCCTGATAATTAACTTGAGCCCAGTTACGGTCAGCGGAAATATGACATTAGGAAAGTGCTCGAAAAGTGGGCGAAATCTTATCACCAGACCTTTTATGATGCATTAAGATGATTTTGAGGGCTGCGGTCTTTTAAAAGGCACTTGCTGTGATTAAAAATATTTCGGCATGTGGTTTCCATCTTTGGAAATCCATTAATTGTAATTTTATTGCCATCGAGGGTGCCATTCGAATCCTCTCGACATCCCTTTGATATTTTTTGCAATTTTTTTTTGCAATTTTATTTTTGATCCCTTTTGCAATATTTATATGTGTTCTTAATCAAAATAATTGAATTACTATTAATATTTTATGTGTTGAGCAATAGTTAATACCACGGTAACTCTGCGATTAAGCACAAACACCAAAAAGACATAAACTTATTAGAAATTATACTGGAGGAGGGCCAGTGCTAGGCCAAGGAGAACGGCGGTGCCAGTTTTAAGACCATTCCGAGGCGGATTTGCTGTCCAAGAAGTCATCGCCTCGCCGCTGGAGGGTATTGCAGGAGGGTCAACGCCGGTCCAGTTTTGTGAGCATTGGGAACTAGAGAAGGAAACGCAGCTGATCCCAGTCCCCGTCAACCGTGATAGAAATCCAGGCGGAGGAGTCCAGGTTGGAGAAGCGAGATATAAAGAAGCACCAAAACCAGGCCAAGGAGACAAGCCAGGTAAGGACCTTTTGTAGACCATCCGCATACCTTTCAGAAATGTCGAGGACTCTGCGGGCGAAAGGCGGGCTGCGATGGAGGACCAGCTCAGAGCTAACAAGAAAGCGGACGCCGAATTTTCGTCTACTCGGAAGCATAGCAGATTGTGCTGGTGATCCTTTTCACCATCTATCATGAAGACCAAAAGGCCCAAGGAAACCGCGGAGGCGAAGCGTGTTTAGGAGGCGCACAGGCGCCTTGGCAAGAAGAACAATTATAATCCCATTCGGAATTGGAGGAGGTATCGCAGTGGATCCCAATCTCCTACCATGAAGGATAAGAATTATACTCCGAGGCGGGCATTAAAGGAGAGCCAGCGACGGGATAGTGAGAACAAGGAAGCCAGTTAAGGGAACATTGGGAATGGGTGGTGGTTCACCCAGAAGGCCAAAAAGACCAAGAAAGCCACGGTGGAGAAGTGGCCTATGGCAGAGGACCAACGTCGGGGCAAGGTGAATAGGCCAGCTTAAGCATCGACTAAGGTCTTGAAGAAGCCACAAGAATGCGGCGATATAAACCCTTATCAGTCACAATGCCCAGCGGAAAAAGACGAAGGAGAGCGAGAAATCAAAGGCGTCTCCTAAGATCCGACTTAAGTGATCTATTATCACATCTAAAAAGAATCATCTTATTGTTTATAACTATTTCCTCTTATAAATAACAAACAAGCAAAATATAATCCCTTAGATTCGATATTAATATTTCATTGTTATCTTTCATAAATATTTTACATTGTGGGATGTAAGGTCTTTTGGTTTTTAGTACAACACTTGGCTTGGCCATATTGTCTATCCTCCATCGGAATCGGTTTGGATTCGTAAGCCAAAAGCTTTAAATATTTAACCGCTGCTGCATGCGGCGCCCGTTGTTGGCCCTTTTATTGCCGGCGTTCCTGGCTGGCGGAAAACCGCATGCTGTTGTAGATTAAGCCACAAGACTTTGCCAGAAATTCACTCCAATAACAGCAGCACATGCACATGCAGAAGGAGGAGCTCTATTTATAGTTTGATGTTGGATTTTATTTGCAGTGTTTTGCCGGTTTTTTTTTGTCAGCCCCGTGCCTCGGATTAAAGCGGAAGGGTCGGACTGTGTGTGTGTGGTGTGTTGCCTGGAATTTATATTATTGCATGCCGGGGACTGACGTTGACCCGGCTCGAGTTTCCCTCGAATTTCCCAACCTTTGTGGGGTCGCTTTTGTGCTTCGAAGTAGCGAACAAATCGCAACATTACAGCTCCATGTTGTATCGCCTTTTTTTTATTGATATTTGCGGCATACAATTGTTGCGCCCTTTGCCTGGATTTTGAATTTGTGCAGTACACCTTTTGGCCTTGTTAACCCTCGACCTTTGAACTCCTTTCGACATATTTATGTGTTCAGCTCGAGGTAACTTAATTAAGCCCCCGTTCACCTGTCATGGGATCATCCTTCAAAGGGCTGCAGTCGGAGAAAAAGGCACAGAATGCTCGACTTAAAATTCGCTATAAATGAAATGCTAAACAAATATTTCTCCAAGTGCATGAACACCAATTTTCCAGGCAGGAAAAACGTGATGCCATTCGATTTTTTGCCAGCTTAAAAAGTCATTCATCAATTAAATCGACACATTCATCAAAACAATTTCCCCCATGTTGGTGTCAACATGGCTTCACTGTGGTGACGTCAATCGAGCACGTGTGAGGTGGACTACTGTATTGGGCGGCTATGACATATGACATTGGATATGTATGTGCGAAATGGGCCTCGGACTTTCGGCATTTCATTAGTCCGCCGACGGATTATGAAGGGCCCTGAATGTCGAATGTTGGAGTGGGACGAGGGCAACCGTTCCTGGCTTGTCAAAAGCGAATTTATTTGATTTCTTTTCCAGAATTGATGGAGAGGTTGGTAAGCTGGTAGAAAGAGTGGAAAGGGGGAACTTATTGAAACTTTAAGTTGCGGAAAGTACGTGATGTGAAGGAGTTCCATTAGCATGCCTCGGATCATTTTTCATTTCGTGTTCTCGACAAAGAAAAACTTGTTTTTCTTCCTATTTGTTTTTTTTTTTTTTGTTGTTCGTCGTTGTACTGCTCCGGATCCTTAAGGACTTCACACTTAATTGCTTTTTCACGCCTCTCGCCACCCGGAAGGAATATTTAATACTCCCTGACGTTCCGCCATTGACGGCGGCCACTGACAGCAGCTGTCAGCTCAGTTTGTATTCACGGCGAAGACAGTGCCTCCCAGCCACCCACTAACATCCATGCCCCCTTCCCGTCACGTCCATGGCCTGCAAATTGCTCATTTCAAGGCTAATTTGTTAGCATATATAGACACGAGAGCGGACAAAAGGTAGTGGTATAGTGCACTGAGAAAAAAAACCATGAAGAAGTGCTGGCATAACAGATAGCTTATTATAACTTAATCTAGGGTGCTCAATAAATAACTAGTGTTATTAAAACCCTTTAAAAGGTGTCTAGAAGTAGGTAATTAACCATATCATACCCAAAATTCAGTGCAAATTTGTACAGCTTAGTAGCATACTCTTCGGCACCTTTTTAAGGCTGCAAGTATTTATCGGATGTGAAGTCAGCGGTAACTTCTCGGTGTGTAAGCCCCCAAAAGACGACAGCGCATAACTTGTCCGCCAAGGTGGACCAAATTTGTCAGGCAACAGATGCACAGCCACCCCCCACACACCGCCAACACCGCCTTGCACTTAATTACAGCGCAGTGTCAGCTAAATAAATTTATTTACATAATTTTAATTAAACAAGCAAACGGAAACTGTCACCCCGAAAATCAGCCTGTCTGTCAGGGTCAAGCATGCGTCCCGGCCCCCTTCCGGACTGTCAGTCACAAGGTGTCGGTGGTGGCAAGGGGACGTCACCAATCTCCAGGAATCCAGCAATCCTGCGACCATCCTGAGGCTTCTTTTTTGTTCAGGGGTGGATCTGTTGCCAATTTTGGTGTGCTTAACGATATAATTAGATTGTTTTGTGGATGGTGTTTTTTTTTCTTCTTTGTTTTTGCTTTTGTTGCTCACCGCCGACTGTGATTTTCAATATGCCAGGAAGACAGGTGAGTTTCAACCCCCCACTATCCTGCCTTTGCCATCTGATGTTTCCTTTCATTTTTTTTTTTCTACTTGATGTTGCTGCTGTGTGTGTTTGTGGAAGTTGCGGCAAATTGGGGTGACAAACCTCATTAATTACAAATGACTTCATTTCTTTTGTTTAGCGAGCATTTGGGGGATTCCCATTCAGCGAGTCTCTGAGGTGTGAAGTGTGTGTGTGGGTGAGTGTGTTGTGACAGCTGAGGGTCAGAGGGCAATGGATATTTACCATGGAAATGGTAGCCAATTATCCTGTTGATGGGAAGTTTAGTGGTACGATCTATGGGCAAAGATGGGTAAAATTGCCTTTTTGGGGATGTTTTCTGTATGACACAGTGTCATACGATTTAAGGCGGTCTTTTGGTGGTATCTTAATAAGAGCATTATAAAAGAAGACTTAGCGCATTAAGTGTCAAAATAATTTAATTTTTAAGAGTGACCTAACTAACAATGAGTCTTATTTTTGCTAGTTGTATATAAAAAGTGAAAGTTGTGCATGTTTAATAAATTTTGATATTCTAAGACACATTTTAAGGGTTTTTTTTTTAACTTTAGTGATTTCTCAAGCATCTAGATCAGTGATCCGCACAATTACAAGCATATTCCGACATTGTATTTGTGTGTGTGTAAGAAATTGAATGAACTGCTTAGAGATGAGAACAATAAATATCAAAATTTGTTGGTTATGTGACATAACTTATATCTATGACAAGAAATATAGCTATTTAACGCTAGGTTTAGCTACAGCGTGACAATGTGACATCACTAATGCCATGCTTTAATTTGACAATAGTGTACCCGAAGACCATTTGCCGAAGTCTCACGAATGTTGATAGCGTGCGTGTGTCGGCAGAGCGCCAGCAGAGAAACTCAATGTCTTGTGACATAGGACCACGCAGAACACTGATCTAGATAGATTTCCTTTTGAATATTTTAAAACAGTCATTATAGAAACTATTCCCTGAATTTGAATTAGAATTTGGTTTAAGGATTAACAAGTTTGGTCAGTTTCTTTTATTACTATATTATTTTCTTCATAAAGTTTTGCAGATCTTCCTTATTTCTTTTTATTCCAGCCAGCGAATTCCAGTTAAAGTGGTCTTCCAACAATCAACAATTATATATATACATATTTGTATTTTGGGAAGCCAGCGAGGAGCGCTTTTTTTTTTTGGTAGATGGGGGAAGGCTTTTAGCCAGAGTCCCAAGTTGCTTATAAATTGTTCTATGGCCGCCAAACACATTGCAAAATGTGACAAATATGCATTTGGCAACAATAAATTTTACGACCGCAGTCGCCGCCGAAAATATATTTCACACAGCCGCGGAGTCTGGAGCTGAAAGCGAACTTTGGTGGCTTGTAGGGGGGGTACGGCGGCGAAAATCCGCCAAGGGAATAACTCCATATCCATATAAATATAAATTAGCATATTTTGCGGCGCCAGTGCGGCGACAACTGCAATTTCTCTCCATGTGACCAATTGTAATTAAATTGTCGCGAGGCCAGAAGAACGCACACACACATTACACACAAATAGTATATGCACAAATATAATTGCTAGATTTTATTGCTGCCTTGTTTTTTTTGTAATTCAATTTGTCTGATTTATGCCGCCAGCTCAATCACAATTTAAAATGCCAAGCGGCGAGCGTTCCGCTGATTTGTCGGCCTTGTTAACGCCAATTTATGGTCGATGCCTGATTATTGCCAATTAGCTGGAATCGTGCTACCTATCCCCCCATCCAGCAGCCCCCCTCCCAAAGCTCCAGCCCTCGCATTCACGCCCCTTTCGGCAATTGCATTCATCCCCAATCGTAGGGCCACAAAGTGCAGGCTTCCACAAAAAAGGCAACTAAAATTTGAGTGAGTTACTGCCGAAAAAGCGCCGGCAAAAGGGCGCATGCGCTGCCAAAAAACTATCTCCAATGGGTAAAAAAAGTCATTGCTCCTTGAGAGTAATGTTAAAGAATTTAACTCAAGAGTACGTATTCATTTGTGAGTGGAAATAACACATTATGCCATTGTGAGTACTTACTTTTGGTGAAATACTTGTCATCTTCATGAAATAGGCGCCTAATTATAGGGTAATTTAGCAAATGCCAAGACAGAGTCCCTATTTAAGAGTTACCAAAGCGAATCGTTTCCCTGCGGTGCAGCTTTTGAGATGGTTTCAAGGTCAATCAGTTTGACATTATGCCATAACCATGGCTAATATGATTATTCCGTAGAGCTAAGAAAAGGTATATAAGCAGTTTTTTGGGACGACTCAAGTACTCTCAGAATCCAGCATTCAGAATGAAGTTCGCCATCCTCCTCGTCGTCCTCGTGGCTTTCCTGGCTTTCGTCGCTGGCGGCACTGACAAGCCGCCCAAGAAGCCGGCCGTTGTGAGCGTGAGCCCGAAGGCTGACGCTCCGACCAAGAAGTCGACCAAGTCAGACGCTCCGACTACGAAGGGAAAATAGATGCAATCTTCCTTAGTTGAATATCAAACGAGTTTTCATTCAAATAAATGATACTCTGAAGAGATTTATTTTTGTTTAAATCGCTACAGTCTCGCAGGGCCTTAGTCAGAAGTCTGCAATACAGTAAAGGAGGATCAACAGACGAGTCGATCTAGTCCGTTCGCCCGTCTTTCCGTTTGTCCGTTGGTGCCTGATCTTGTATTCCATGGTTGTTTTGTTAGTAAGTGCCTTTTTTGGGGTGCAAATAAAAGCGCAAGAGGTGTGAGATTTATTAAAAATGTTCGTTGCACATACACAATAATTTCAAAAAGCAGATATCTCGAATATCAATAATGCATAAATTATTTTAGCCATGGTATCTTTTATAAAGAAGCTCTATTATAAAGACTAGGGTACTCAGAAGCATACCGACAATGTAAAACTTGAAAAAGATAATGTAAAAAGAAATGCTCAACGGCTTCCAATCGTTTTCTGTGTCAGTGGGCAATGGATCGGAGTCAAAAACTTCCCGATACTTTTGATAGCCCATTCTCAGCCATTTCTGCTCGAGGCCCGACTCGAAAATCATAGAGAAGTAGTCTTTGAAGGTGAACCTTAAAAGCGAGTACGGAGAGATGGGTAATCGCAGGTAACGGGAACTCGAGCAGAGCTTGGGTCCGGCGACAGATAGTCGTTTGTTCTTTAGATGCTCCTGATACAACTGAAGTCCCTGCCAATTGGTCGTTTTAGCCACATTGACAACGCTTTCGTTTAGGTATTTTAAGTTTTTATAGACCGTATGGTTGTCCACTAGATCTACTAGATCAGACAAAGCGCTCGGCATACGATTATCCTTGAAAGCCTGCTGTATCGTGGGGTCTTCTGTCACGATCCGGAGGCCACTGTCTCGCATCGATGCCACATCCGTGATCGGCGAATAATACATACCTGCTGTCAGGGAACTGCTCAGTAGGGATCCACAAGCGCTGATGAAGATGGCCATGAACAAGAGGGAATAAACCTCAATTATCTTATCAGCCATAGGCAATCGATCCAGCTGACCTGCGGGCAGGGGAAATCCCAAGGTAAATCGAATGGTGTCGAAAAACGAATCCACCAGCGATCGACGACGATGTGCGAAGTACTTTATTACGAATACCAAAAGGATTGTCGGTATCGTTAGGCAGTGTACATCCTTATTAACCACCTTGTCGAAGTATCTGCTTATCGGAAGCTCCCTGCGGTGCGGCACCAAAAGGCAGATCTGCGTTTCCGACACCACTGGACTGAAGAGGATGCTGTCGTTGACCACCAGATTGGCCACCATGTCGACTCTCTGGTCACCTGGCATGTTGAATATATCGTAGTTCCAAGTCTGGGCCGCTTGGATCGGAAGAATGTCCATGGTGGCGTTGATGTAGCGCATGAATTCCACCATCATAATTCCAATAGGTCCGGACAGACTGTTGTTGCCGTCACCAATCACATCCGCTTGTTCCGTTGAGTTGAACTGCAGGGAGATACGAGAAGCATTATGCCAGTCAAGTAATAAATACTGCTGGGAGAAAGATTCCCGTTTCTCTCAGCAAACCTTACCCAAAAAATAGATGGGAGATCGTTGGCAGCTTGCACGGAAAATCTGTAGCCCTGACTTCGCACGAATTCCTTAAACCTGTTTACTGCTCTCAACCTAGTAACGGATAGATTTTTGAAAAAAAAGTATGTCCACATCTCGAACTCGGACTCGCCATGGAGAAAGAGCAGAGTCCGATCGAACTTGAGCTTCCAGCACCAGGAGAAGAACTCCCATATCTCCTCCATAGTCAGCTGACGCTTCTCGTTGGTCCGCGGCACATAAATGAAAGTGTGGAAATGTGAGCCCCTCGAGAGTTCCGTGTCATTGAGAGCAGCTAGAGTTGGATCATCCAGGCCGCTAAATAGGATGATCACCAAGTCTTCTCCCTTCTTATAGCGATGATTAAGGGGCCCATTCTGGGACCCAATTGTAAGAATCGGCACTTCGAAATGTTCCAGCAGACGTTGCTCGAGCGAAGGTCTCAGATCGATATTCCCCGTGTAGGTGATGAAGCTGTAGAATCCCAGGAAATTGTGAAGTCCATCGATTATCTCGAAAAAGTCACGAATGTCGTTCTCCAGCTGCTCATCGGTATCTCCGATTTCAAGTGGAATCTGCAGCTGACTGCTAACCAGGATCGGGCTAGTAATCAGGATGAGAATCAAGGTTGGTAGGCGGAAAAGTCTCTCCATGGCTGCTGTTCCTTTTCAACTGTGACCCTTCAGCTTGTGCCCTCGACACTTTATAGGTGGGAATCCTTGGAAAGCTTGTTTGCTTTGCTATTAGAGGACATAACTTTTAACAATGCAACTGAGCCACTGGGATCCCTTTTCGTGGTGCCAATAAAAAGCGAGACAGGTGCCTGATTTATTCGGATTTTTTTTTTTACAAAGCTATTACGAGTACAATTATAGGATATTTATAGTACAAGCTTAGCCAATGTGGATCAATTTCAACTCCCACAAACACTGGAACAAAATCTAGAGACTCCGAGTCGTTGTCCTTGGTTAATTAAATAATAAACATGTTAAATGTAGCAATTCCTCCCAGAGGCCTGTCACCAAAGGTAAAGATAGTCACATTTATTATTGTATGTATTTGAAAAATTGGTTGAAAATCAGAATATATGTATACATAACCGGAAATGTTAAATGTGAAAAAGTATCGAAATGTCAAAGAGAATCAATTCGATATTCAGCCATAACCATTGCTAATATTATTATACCGTAGAGCTAAAGAAAGAGAGTTTTATTTTTGTTGGGCCCGTCAGAGTCTTGGTTCTTTACCAATAGACGAGTCGATCTAGTCCGTAAGTATTAACAGGCAATTCGATCTGGCTGCCCTTTCCAGCATCCTATTTCTTTTGGAATCTGCAAGATTGGTCTTATAAAAAGGATTAGAATCTAACCAAGAATAATTTTTCATGGCTGCTGTAAACTATAACAAAGAAATTAGAGTGTCAGAGTGCCGAGGAGAAAAAATTCGATATTCCGCAACAACCTTTGATAATGCGATTATTCTTTAGAGTTCCACAAAATGTTTTTATAGCAGACTTTGGACCAACTTCATGCATTATTAGAAATTAGCGTTGACCGTGAAGACTCTCTCTGATGCATCATCAAAAGAACTTTTTACTTTAACTGAAAGGCAGACCTAAGGTTACCTTCCTATACTAGTACTTCTCCTAATTTACTTACCATCATTAGCCAACCCTAGAGCTACCCTTATCTATTACCAAATCCGTGGTGACGTGGAGAGTAACTGCCCTGATAGGTTAGATTCTACGAACCGAGTATAAATAATAGATCCTATTTACCTTTAGTGTTGCGTCACTTTAACGAAATGCATGAACCTTTTAAAGTTTTTTTGTTCCAATTATAACGGAAAGTATCCAACATTTAGCACTCTGTTAAATATCAGCACAAGGAACTGCAGAGCTTGATCAGGTAAAAGTCGAATGGATCTGTTGTCAAGCAGGTCTGCCCCAGGAGCTTTCTTTGGTGACATTTACAAGATCAAGAAACTGTTCACGCCTCAACTGTACCAGGTTGTGAAAAGCTTCCTAGACGGTCGCACATTTCACGTCTCTGCTGATGGATATAAATCATCAGTTAAAGCAATCTCTGCTGGAGTCCCTCAAGGTAGCGTTCTTGGCCCTACCCTGTATTCAGTCTTCGCCTCAGATATGCCAACTCACACACCAATCACTGAAGTTGATGATAGGGATGTGCTAATCGCTACCTACGCTGATGATACTGCTGTACTCACCAAAAGCAAAAGTATCTTGGCCGCCACTTTCGCACTGCAAGAATACCTGGACGAGTTTCAGTAATGGGCTGCAAATTGGAATGTCCGTATAAACGCGGATAAGTGCGCCAATGTGACTTTCACCAATCGTGTAGCCAGCTGCCCTGGAGTTAGTCTCAATGGGAGCATTATCAGCCACCACCAGGCGTACAAATACCTGGGAATCACCCTGGACAGGAAGCTCACCTTCAGCAGGCACATCACTAATATCCAGCAATCCTTCAGGGCCAAGGTTGCTCGGAT
>VNJM01000411.1:0-35729 GCA_008042475.1 Drosophila kanapiae | reverse complement strand
GGACAAAGTATGTTGTTGTTAAGGAGTTCGAATCTAAGAAAAAGAAAATGCGGCCCAGAGGAATAAGTCTTCCTAGGCCAGACCAGATCATTTTGCTCTCTAAGTCTTCCACTTCCAAAAAGAAACACCCTCGAACCTTATTTTCTATAAGAATGCAAGAGGCTTACGTAGTAAGCTCCCTAAATTGTATATTGATAGCCTTTCCTTTGTATCCCAGGTTATTGAGTTCACAAAAATCTGGTTAAAGGAGGAGATCCTTAGCTCAGAAGTTTTTCCAGCTGAGTACACTTTATATAGGCTGGTTCGGCTTATCCGGCGAGGTGGTCATAGCGGTTGAAATTGGAACCGTTAACAAGTTGGCAGACGTTTTAATAAAAGCTTTTCTGCTTTTATTTTGAGCGAATGAAAGAAATATTAATAATCTGTTTACTTCTTAAAACAATCAAGTCAATATCAAACAACAAAGTGAATACCGGATCCTGCCTGATAGTGCACGCCAAGTTATTTGGTTTTACGGCCCGGATAGTCGATGATATGTCCGAAAACATTGGCTTGAGCTACTGCTGCAAGACTTGTCGCGCCCCGCTGAGACCGGGGGCGAAAAAAGATTCGGTATCCAAATATACCGCGCAAGGGGGTGTGCTCCCAGTGGCTTGCGTGCTGTCGCTGAAGGGTTACAAATAAATGGCCCCAATTGGGGCCGCTAGCCAAAATCTCTTATTTTAATTTTCTTATGCTAGGAATATTTAATCTTTTAAAATAAATGTGTAATTGGTTTTGGATTAGGTCTGAAAGGTTTCGGACAAAGTATGTTGTTGTTAAGGAGTTCGAATCTAAGAAAAAGAAAATGCGGCCCAGAGGAATAAGTCTTCCTAGGCCAGACCAGATCATTTTGCTCTCTAAGTCTTCCACTTCCAAAAAGAAAACACCCTCGAACCTTATTTTCTATAAGAATGCAAGAGGCTTAGGTAGTAAGCTCCCTAAATTGTATATTGATAGCCTTTCCTTTGTATCCCAGGCTATTGAGTTCACAAAAACCTGGTTAAAGGCGGAGATCCTTAGCTCCGAAGTTTTTCCAGCTGAGTACACTTTATACAGGCTGAATCGGCTTATACGGCGCGGTGGTCATAGCGGCTGACTCCAACCTCGAGTCGGACTTATTAGTTTTTGAGAAATACAACAATGTTGAATTCCCTTCCGCTATTCAGTCAGTCTCCAATAGACTTTCGGATAGGGACCATTTCGTAGTTCTAGGTGATTTTAACATCATGGAGCTATTCGATCTGCTACCAAATCCTCAAATACTTATTTAAGTACAGCACAACATGACATTTTTAATAGCTTGTTCGACATTTCGCTGTCTCGGTTGCTTGATCTCTGTTTCGTTTCTGACCCGGTCAGGATTCCGCTACTGAGACAGCCCGATATCATCCTACGTTTTATGTGACTATCGACTTTGGAGTGTTAGTCTGATCGGCCACCTAAAAAAGGTCCACTGCATCCGCATGGCGAGCTTCGGAAGACTAAGCAATTTTATATCATTGAATTGGTTCTATCTCTATATATGCACAGACATGGCCAACGCCATGGACATTTTTTACAATGCCATGAATTCCTTTTTTACCTACTGTGTTTCGTCATACCCTCCGTCAATCTTAAACAAGCCTCCTTGATTTAATAAAGAGTTGACGCGCCTCAAAAACGTAAAGTCCCATCTCTATTCTAAATGAATACACCGTTTATCAATCTGTCTTATCTCTCTATTTAGCGTCTCTCTCGCTATTTAACGCGCAGTAGATCTCAAGTTATCTGATTGGCAGGACGCAGAAAGTCCTCTATATAAACAACTCATCTAATGATCTCCGAGTTACCTCTGGGGTCCCGCTAGCGTGCTATTTTGGGTCCCGTATTGATTATTTATTAATGACCTGACCAAAGTTCTGTCTAATTGTAAAAAATCATTTACGCTGCTGATGTTCAACTTTGCGTGCAGTATAAATACAGCTCTTGTGAGTCGGATTTACAAACAGATCTCAAAAACATTCAAACGTGGTATTACGTTTTTTTGCTACCGTAATATTTGCTTCAAATTGACAAAACCGAACAAGAACACATGTAGTCTGGTTTGTATAATCGTAGGTAATTCATAAGAAGTATAAATCGATTTGAAGCACTATACGAATAGTTTGTATATGCCCTACGCCAACGATTTGGATTCGTTAAGCGCTAAAGAAGAGGTACTAGACTTGCGGTTAGATCTACCAAATTACTGTTTTGGATCAGTTCGGAATTTACTTTTTCATTGAGTGAGATACTGTGAGTAAAGTTTAGAATTATAAAGTTAAGATTGAGATTTTCCATTTTAGAAACACGTGAGTAGTGAGTGTGCATTCTAATTAAGACTTTATTATATTTTTTTCTACCTATCAGATGATTTCAACTGTCATTGTATTTTAAAAACAAGGGATTCAAGAAAACAAGGGAGACAAAATCCGTAATTCCTGTCAGAAGGCAAGAGGCTTACGTAGTAAACTTTACAAATTGTATTCTGATAGTCCTTCATTGGCATCACAGCTTGTTGTGTTCACAGAAACCAGGCTTAAACTGGAGATCCTAAAATCAGAAGTTTTTCCAACATGACTGATTTTCCAGGCGAGAGGGCAATTTCTCTGAGCGGTTGACTCAAACCTCGCGTCTCAGATACTACTTTTCGAGGAAAGCCACTTTGTTTAATTTAGTTTTATTTTAAGTATGTAATGTTCCTACATTCCCCCACTTCCTATTTCCTATTTATTGAAACCACATTTCCGCTATCCAGTCAGTAAAGAATAATACGATTTTCCCAATCAAGCATGTACGCAATTCCTTCGATCGCTTGATAACTGCCTTGTCTCTTATTCAGCAAGAGACCGTTTGTCAGGGTACCGCCACTGACAAAAACTAAAGCTCATGAAATGGCTAGAGCCATGGATGTATTTTACAATGCCATGAATTTCATTTTTAGCGACTGTTTGGTAATACCACCAACCATACAACATAAAGACTAATCATTTCATACAACGAAAATGGACACAATTATTTTTCAGCGACCGACCCCAGAAAGCCGACTGCGACAGGTCCCGCAGCTTCGATTATGCTCGGCAATTTTGCTCTCTATCTCTCTCTTTACGCTCTCGCTCTCATTGAGTGTTCAGATCATTTCAGACGCAAAGATGCGCATCTCGAAGAAGGTTGTTCTGAGCTTGAATTGGCTTTTGTATGTGTTCGTTCATGTATTCACATACACGAATGCATGTATGCGTGGTTATTTCGTTTTCAAGCCAGCAAGAATATTTTGTCTTTTGCTACTCTTTATACTTTGAATCGTATTTATTATTAAATATATTTATTTTCATATAAATTTAAAAATAAATATATTATAAAGTTTAATCTAGATTCATTTTTTTCGTTTTGAAAAAGTTAAAAAACTACTATTTAATTACGCTCGGTAAATAAATCGATAATAACATTTCGTTTCTGCCCACTTTCCCAAAAATCAAGCATTGGTAGCGTAAGGAGGCACTATCTGTTCGCAGAACACCAGCAACAGATGATTTGGTTTCAACTTTTCTGAACAACTATCAAGTAGTTGGTGAATGCGCCGCTTTGCGGATTAACTGATCTGTACAGTCAATGAGAGCGAGAGCGTAGAGAGCAAAATTGCCGAGCATAGCCAAAAATATTAAAATATGCCTGAAAATATACCATATGTCCAAAAAAGTTTGAAAAATTCTATGGAGTACTTTCTTGTTAAGAAATTCGCAAAATCGCGGGTTACACTGCTATAGACCCTTAAATAACTTAAGTGCATAGTAGTATCTTCAGAGCCTTAAATATATCAATTTTTCCATGCCATAATTTCTAGGGATTTCTCAAATTTTCATTGGCACGAGAAAGCATTTGGAATGGTAATTTCGAAAACAACAGAGAAACAACATATTGCTTAGCTTAGTTTTTAGACATACATATAATTGTCTACATAATTAAAGAAACATGATGCGAAGAGAAACTTTTTTAGCTCGGCAAGTCTTTGTATTCATCAGTATTTTGCAACAGTATTTGTAAAAATATTACAACACTACCACCAAAACAGTTGACTACAATAACCAAAATTGCTATTTTGTAGCCGCGAATGCTTGTTCCTTCTATTTTATGCATTTAATTTATATTCCTTTAGGGTCTACAGTGTGTCAATGTAATGCTGTTCAATCAGACATTAAAGGTATTTTAAACATTAAATTAAATAAATAATTTATGCCAAAGTTCATTAAATAGTTTTAAAAAGGTTGTCCACTAATTCAAGCGTGTTTTCCTTTTGTGCTTTACTGACCTGATTTATTAGTTTCACTCGTAGTTCCATTCAATCGTGGATCTTTGGGATTTACTTTTTTTGATTTATGTGTACATACAACTTTATCCTTATGCATGGTCTGTAAAAAGAAAAAAAAGTCTCGTTTTGGTTGTGTGTTAGGAGTCAAGTACAATGTGGAATACCAGCACACATGTATTACACTAGTCGGCATAATTATTTCGACGAAAAACAAAAGGATCAAGTTTGCAATGGTTTAATATAACTCAATGCATTATTTTATGTTTTACTTAGTGCTAATAGAAACTTACAAATATGAACTTGAAAAAATATAAAATATTATAATATAACAAAGTTTAAACTTAAAAAAGTAAGGGAAAAAAAGGAATTTAGTAAAATATATAATTTTCTTTACTTTTAATAACTTTTTCCAGGCGACCCGGTACTGAATCTATTAATTTTGGGATAATCTCTGGAAATATCTCTTCCCAAAGGGAAGTGACCTTAGAAATTGTCTTCTCTCTGGTTTTATTCAACAATACTGTTCTTTTACGTTTCATAAGAGAGCAGACGTTTTCAATTATATACGATAGGAGAATGTGGAGTTTGCTAGGAAGTTAGGTAACTGGCGTGATGTCTTCGTGCTTGCTTACTAAGTTGGTTAAGATTAAAGTTTTTAGTTTAGGAAGGCTATCAACGTTGAAGTTATTGATATTATTATATCATTATAATTTGCACATGCATCTCATACCAGGTTCTACAGTGGTGCAACACTAACGGTAAATAGGATCTAGTATTTGTACTCGGTAAGGGAAAATTAAGCTGACCTGTCAGGTCTGTACTCTCCACGTCAGCACGGATAAGGTCATAGATGAAGATAATACTTAGCACAGCTCTACGGTTGGGTAAGAAAAATAAGTTAATTAGGAGAAGTCTACTTGTATTCGGTCTGCAACCCATATAAAACTGCGTAGAGCAAAAAGTAAAAAGTTCTTTTGAACTGATTTGATGCCTTTTCTGTGGACATCATATTGTGGATTCAAGACTCTAAGAAAGAACGAATTATATAAAGTTTCTATAACATTAGAGTCATCGAATTCCTTCGAGCAGCGCTTGAGAGCCCCAAGCAAACCCCTAGAGCATTATTCACCATGCACGAAATATGATCCATAAAATCAAGTTTAGGATATAGGCGGACGCCCAATCGTCGACCAGAGTGATTCTTTCCAAAAAGCAGCAATTAGGCGTATACATCGGCAGCATGGAAGTGCACTCAGAGACATTTAAGTTTAATAAAAAAGAAAAAGTTAATTAGATCGTTTTGTAAATCAGCGTAGCAAGAGCTGTCGTTTTATTACACACAAATTAACGTCATCTGGGAACATAAGTACTCAGTTAGCAAAAACTGGCAGGTCATTAATAAATAATGTCAACAACAAGGGTCCCAAATAGCTCCATTCGGGAACCCATCAGATAAGTAGAACATCAGATAAGTAGATTTTAAACAGGACTTTATGCGTCCTGCTCATCAGACAACTTGAGATCCATCTGTGAAGATCAACAGGAAAACCCATTAAATCAAAACGGATGTGGTTAACGGAGGGAAATGCTTTACTGAAATCAGTATAAATTACATATGTGTGAAAGATTTGTTGGAAGCCCTTTGTTATGAAAACAGTGAACTCGATTCGTTGCTGTTGCTCTTCGCCTAATAAATCCATGTTGAGAGAGAGGAGAGGAATAACAAATCAATTCTTCCAAATAAGGGGAAGTGGAAGGTTTCTCAGAATGAAAACAATTTTCGAAGGGGATTGCACAATATCTCGACACAGTACCTAAGTACACAGTCTGGTATTTCATTGGGACCTGCCGCATAAACTGGCTTAACACGTTGAAGATCCAAAATAAAAAAACTCTTGCTTCAACTAGGCCTGAAAATTAGGTTCGATTTGGGCATGTTGTATGAGTAGCTTTGGTTTGAATCGAATGACACAGAATAGTGTTGACAAAATGATATAACTGCTTCGGGTCCTGCGAGAACTCTAACCTGCAACGAGTTAAATTGTTTTTAGAAAACTGCGCGTTTATCATTAAAAAATCGAGAATGCACTTCAAAGCGAAGTGAAAAGTTGTAATTACCAAAGACGAAAACCTAATCATAAAACAAAAAAAATCAGTTTCAAGCTGTACAATTTTCTTGGACGTTGATGCACTACGGTCAGTACACTGAAGTGACTCTTCGACACCAAGCACGTGCTTGTTAGGGTTAGGTGAAAGGAGTAAGGATAGGTAAAGTTAGCGAGGAAATAAACTACTGACGTGCTGCCTTAATGTTTGGTTGCATAAGTGCTAAGTTAGTTAGGATTAAAGTCTTTAGTTTGGGAAGGCTGTCTACGTTTGTGGTTATTGGGTTCATATTATTATAATTAGCGCACAAAACTAAAGGGTTGATGCTCTTCATACGATGATCTACAGTGGCGCAACACTTAAGGTAAAAAGGATCTAGTATTTATACTCAATACTTGGAACTTGAGCTGACCTATCAGGTTAGAACTCTCCACGTCACCACGGATTAAATTATGAATAAAATTAATACCTAGCATGGTTTTAGGGTTGGCTAAGGATGGTAGGTTAATTAGTAAAAGTCTACCTGTGTAAAAGGGTAACCTTCAGCCTGAATCCCAGTTAAAGCTGCGTAGAGCGAAAAGTAAAAAGTTCTTTTGAACTGATTCGATGCGTTTTCTGTGGACATAATATTGTGGATTCCAAACGCACGAGTCATACTCCATCCAAGATAGGACGAACCGTGGCTTTATTCACCATGCATAAAATAAGGTCTATAAAGTCAAGTTTAGGATACATCGTGGACCAGAGTGATTCTTTCTAAAGAGCAGCCGCTTAGCATATAAGTCGCAAGCATGGGAGTGACACGTGAGAATGTCATTAGCTTGCACTTAGAGCCATTTAAATTTAATAAATTAACATGGCACCATGTTTTGAAGTAAATCCGACTGGCAAGAGCTGTCTTTATACTGCACACAAAGCTTAAGCACTCTAGAGTTAGCCAAAACTTTGGGCAGGTCATTAATAAATAATGCAAACAATAAGGGACCCAAATGGCTCCCTTACGGGACACCAAAGGTAACCCAGAGAAGGTGATTTTAATGAGGACTTTCTGCATCCTGCCAATCAGATAATTTTAGATCCATTTAAGAATATCAACAGAAAAACTCATTAAATCGAATTTCCTAACAAGGGAGTGATTAGCGGAATCAAATCAGTATAAATTACATCTGACTAAAAGTTCTGTTGGAAGCCCTTTATTATAAATGAAGTGAGCTCCAAAAGATTGCTTGTTGTTGATCTTCGCCTAATAAATCCATGTTGACATGGAGAAAATACTGACCTACAAAGATGCTGCAAATGGGGAGTTATTGATTTTTCGAAGAGTTTTGGGATGGCTGCCAACTTAGAGATTCCTCTATAATTGTTGGCATCCGTTTTGCTACCTATTCTGTGTAGAGGAATAACAAATGATTCCTTTCAAATAAGGGAAAAGTGGGAGTAATGATAAGGTAAAACATTTTAGAAGAACCTAAGCACACAGCCTAGTATTCCATCGGGACTTGGCGCATAAACTTGTGTTTTAATACGTTGAAGATCCAAAAGAAGACAACTTTCGTTTAAACTAAGACTGAAGATTAGGTTCGATTTTGACATTTTGTAAGAATAGGTCTGGCTTGAATCGACTGACGAAGATTAAGTAAATTGAAAAAACTGAGCAAAAAGATCGGCGATTGCCTGATCATTGTCTGCTGTCATATTTTCAAATGAAAGCGAGGAAGGATGTGTAATAGGCTTACGTCTAGTGTTGACAAAACTATAAGACTGTTTCGGGTCCTGCGAGAATTGTACCCTGCAACGAGTTAGAAAGTTTTTATAACACTGAGCGTTTATCACGGTAAAATTAGACCGAGCCGCTAAATAGCGAGATAAGACAGATTGAGAACCGATATGTTTAAATTTAGAGTAGAGATTTGATTCTATGTTAAAATCACCTAAAACTATTAAATGATCTCTATCCGAATGTCTATTGGAGACCGATTGGATATCATTAAGATGGTTCCAATAAATAGGAAGCTCCGACAACGGAGGAATGTAGGAACATGTAATATAAACGAAACTACCTTTGACAGATAGCTTTACACACAGGAATTCAACATCGTTGCATTCCTCAAAAACTAATAATTTCGACATCAGTGTGGAGTCCACCGCTATCAGGACACCACCACCTCGGCGGATAGACCGATCCAGCCTGTATAAAGTGCACACAGCTGGAAAAACTTCGGAGCTAAAGATCTCCGGCTTTAACCAGGTTTCTGTGAACACAATAACCTGGGATACAAACGAAAGGCTATTATAATACAATTTAGGAGCTTACTGCGTAAGCCTCTTGCATTCTGATAGGAAATGAGGATAGAGTTTGTTAGTTTTTTGAAGTGGAAGACGTAGAGGGCATAATGGTCTGGTCTGGCCTAGGAACTCTTATATCTATAGGCCGCCTTTTCTTTTTCTTAGCTTCGAACTCCTTAATAACAACACACTTTGGCCAAAAGCTATTAGAGCATATTGTGCTAAAGATCTCGTTAGGGACATTTATTTTTAAAGATGAAATATCCCTAGCGTAAGAAAATTTAAATTTTTCCACATCACTACGGCTCACTATACTCTTCAACAACAAATGGAATAAGCTAAAAAGAGAAATATATACACACAACAGCATGAATATGGAAAACGAATGCTAAACTTAAAAGAGCTGTCAGGATAGCAAATAAATTAACGATTGGCAAATTAACGGCAAATATTAACTAGTTCACAGACCCCACAAAAACGGGATGAAACATAAAAAGATTGTGCGGCCTTTACCCACAAAAATATCCACTGCATATGCAACCTCTCTGAAATTATAGACCCAACCGAAATTGAAAATGCCTTTGTCTAATCTTCTTCTTCCAATTCCGCCGTAACAAAAAACTGCTAAACAATAACGCAACTTACCACCTGTCAAACAAAGCCCTGTACACATATCCCCTTTATTCAATTGTCGTCTGCTCTAATCTCCCTAAGATGCAACACACCAGTCTTCGACCAACTTTCGTACTCCATGATAAAAAATCTACCAATCCCTGTTAAATATAGAATAAATAACCACTTAATAATAACATACTCTCTACACACATTCCCCAATTATTTTATCTTAGTCTCGTTAAACCGCACAAACCCAAAACATAATTAGCATCGTACAGGCCCACCTTCTTCAACACATGTTTAGCCAAAGTTCTTGACAAAATTATGGCTAAAAGGTACGTAACAAAATTCTGCTGATGACAGCCAAATCCAAATCACGCCACCTGCAAAAACCTCTGCCGCCATCGCTGTCACCAGCTCTGCCGATGTTCGTCTAAGCCCACAGCTAGCTTAGGGACAAATAACAATTGTATATTTTAGTCTTTAATCCACCAAGCACAGTGACAGTTATTGACTGCACCTAATAAAATAATATTAATTTCCAAAAATAGTCTTTTGAAAATTTAATTGGCGCCCGAACAGCGACCGACGCGAAAAAGAACAAAACGTTTCCACGCCGCGATTCGGTTTAACTAGCCACGATAGTTAATATGGTTATATATCTTACAATACTCCGACGAATTGGAGTTTCTCCGGCTTGGTGAATTCTGGCCCCTACTAGGGTTCCACAGATCGCACTATTAAAGATGGGTCCTGCGAACTGATACTATAAGACCGGCACGTTTGTGTTTACTGACGCGAAGTCAGTATTTATTTATTTATTTTGTAGACACTCAAGGTCAGGCAACACGACCTTAAGTGCCTACAGGTCAGAACTCAATAACTCAAAGGAAGGAAACTCCCTTAAATCCTCCTACGTTAACCATAACTTTATCTATACAGATGGCTCCAAAGCCGGTGAAGTAACCACCCTTAAAATTACAAGCAAATGAGAAAAAGGACTCCTGCGTACATATCTACTCCTCAGTAGAAACTAGTGATATTGCCGTCAAATTGCCTCGGAAACATGCCATCTGTACTAGGTCCCTTTCCTCAGTTTCCGCTATTACAAACAATACTAAGCACTCTTACTAAACCACATTTATTAGATATATGATCACCCAACACTTCCCAAAAGTAAAACATATCTGTAGGACTAGCCACAACGAAAATGCTGACAATGCAGCTTACCTTTCCGCCAAAATCCCCTTAACCTACCCCCACAACGAAACACAAACGACATATCCCATTTTTTAAAATCAATGCAACTAGAAAAACAAACTACGTACCTGCAACTGTTACCAAGAATTACTTAAATTGACAACGACCAGCAACCCCATTAAAAACTCTTCCCCAAACAGTAAAGAAAACAAACCATTATCACCGACTATTTTATTACATATATATACAATGTAATGTATGTATTATTGTACAATGCAACGATCCTTTTTCCTTCACAACCCTTTACCACCATGACACCAACCCAACAAGTTCAAGCTGACAATATATCCTAAAATTCTTAAACAGTTCCAAAATCACTTACAAAATAAAACAAGCATCTCTGTATATACAACTCAAATTGAACATTTTTTTAAATATTAAAACTTTGTTAATATGTAACATTATTTAAAAACAAACCAATTTAAGCGCCGAGCTGAAGGCAATGCTAGCTATTAGTTTAACACTAATTGCTAGCTCTAGATAAATTTTCTTTTTTAATTTAATTTTTTTTTTTCTCATGAAAGTGAAAATGGCAGCACCGATTTCTCGTTTTTGAAAAGTAAAACGCAAAAACTCGTCAAACGGAAAGCCGGAGCCTGCCTGTATTTCTCTGAATCGTTTAGTCTCAAATGTTTACACATGTCAGTAAATTTAAAAAGTCGTTTCTAGAAAAACACTTTACCTATTTTTTGATATACACAATTTAAGTAAAAATGTTCTTTTGATTATGTTTTGGATCGCTCGCGCTCAGCGATCCGCGAAACAATAACAATGCTACTTAAAATAGGCGTCGACACACAACAAACTCAAACAAACAACAATTCTGGCGAGGACTTCTGCACTGACTAAATAAGTTGTGATGGTGACGAGAAAACAAAAAAAAAACTACTGAATAAACTGAAAGTTCAGATTTTGAGACTAGATATTGCAGTTTTATATCTCATGCCAACGCCTGCATTATAGGACCGGAAAATACTTATTTACTGCTTGCATACTTCTTACTAAAATAATAATAAGCTGCAAGAACATAAATCGATTGAAATATGACAGTTTGAAAACCATTTTTAGATGTCTGTACTTTCAAATATGTAATATATAATTAATTACATATTAATAATTGCAATCTTATATAATCTTTGCAGCTCTTACAGTCTGCGACCCAATATTTTATTGTTGTACACGAAAGAGCTCAACTACTATGTTCATTGATATCGTTACTCATATAATTGTTTGCAATATGTTTCAATTAGAGAAGCCAATTTAAATGAATGCTTATTTATTTGAATGGTACCATCAAAAACGATGACCAATTAGTGTGCGCGGAAAGCGACAGCTACATATATCTCACTATAGACGGCCATCACGTAATGATCGAAATAAATGCTTCAAGGGGATATACCGTAAAAAAAGGCGATTTTTTGGAATCTAAAAAAAAGTAGGTCATAATATGTTTTCGTTTTTTTTTCGAAATAGTATAATAATATAAGATATTTTTAACCAGACGTTTTTTTAATATTGAAACATAACTGAAGTATGTGCTGCTGATATAATTCCGGCCAAATGAGTAGAAGAATCAAAAAAATATAAAAAGGATATTAATATTAAAATATATTATATATTTATATTATATAAATATATTCTTTTTAAAAATATTGAAAAATTACCAGAATGTGTGTTTTTTTGGGATAAACGTATGGTCGTTTAAAAAAAAAGCACTCAATAGAATATTTTGAACTTTTTTGAACAAGGATTTATTTTCTACTATATTTATATAAACGGTGGTATTGGTTTTCTTTGGAGACTTCAAAAAAACATTTTTTTTGTATAAAAAGTAAGTATTGTTTTTAAAATAAAATAAATAAATAAATAAGTAACAGATTAGACGAAATGTGAAAAATGAAACATGTTAACCTTAATAAAAAATAATATTAATTTTGTAATATATTTTAAAATTACGCACTTAAAAAAGGGCTGTTAATCTAAAAACAAAAACAACGCATCATTTCGATTTTAAATTGTAAATGAAATAAATTATGATATAAAAAGAATTATAAATGTTCTTATACAAATCTTTACATTTTTAAATTTAGTTTTTGAATTCTTTGGTTATGCCGGCCGGACCGGCAGGAATCTCTATGATTCGTACAAATATGCCAATTGAATTTAAATGCAATTAAATTCGTAATTAGTTTGGCATTCGCAATGAGGATCAATAAGTCACAAGACCAAACGTTGCTTGTTTGTGGCTTAGTTTTAGCTATACTTTGCTTCTTCGATAGACAACTACATACTTGCATAATTAGGGCAATACGAAGGCAAATTTCTAACAAAAATTATTTGAACAGGGCCTTATTGGAGTGACATAAAATTCCCGTTGAAACCACTCAAATATTATTTCAATCTAAGGGGAATAGTTTAAAAGCCATAATTTATCAAAAGGGAGATCCAACAATATATTAAAATGAAGAAATAAAAATTGTTTTTATTTTTATTTTAGTTTTTGCACGAAAGATTGTTAGAAAGATTGTTTTTATTATTCTAATTGGTTCTGGTAATAGATAATACTAAGTTTTTTGCACACTTGAACATTTCGTTTTATTTTCTACTTAACTACACATGTAAATATTGCAATTTTACCACAAAAAATTTGTATTTATATTTAACATAAATGATATTAACCAAATATCATAATCAAATTCAGTTTCAAAAGTGACATTATTTTCAGCTAAAACTTAACGGTAATTAACGTGCCGTTTTTGATTTGTTTTATGCTTACTTGATGTATAGATGTGGTATTGTGTTTCGTCATTTAAAAATCACCACAATTGTGAAAATGTCTTTCCAAATCAGTGTTTGCAAAAACTACTCCGTAGCAGCAAGATTTATAAAAATGTTGCTATGCTATTCATCCCGCTCTCACTTTTACCAGAGCGATAGCAGAGCCGTAGCAGTAAAACGAAAAATTTTCAGCTCTGCTATGCTCCGTAGTTTTGTCTTCTGGTAGCTGTAGCAAGAGCGATAGCAAAATATGAAATTCTGTGCTCTGCGTAGCCGTAGCAATAGCAAAACAGAGATAGCGAGATGAGAGCATAGCATGTGATATTTTTCGTGTGCTACGGCTCTCGCTTGTGTTGTTGTTTTTCTGTGAATTCAAATAATTAAAAAATTGTTGTTGTGCATAATTGAAAGAGACAAGTAAAAAGAACGGTGCATAAGAAACATAAGAAACAAAAATTCCAAAAACTGATACAGAAAAACAACAACACAAGCGAGAGCCGTAGCACACGAAAAATATCACATGCTATGCTCTCATCTCGCTATCTCTGTTTTGCTATTGCTACGGCTACGCAGAGCACAGAATTTCATATTTTGCTATCGCTCTTGCTACAGCTACCAGAAGACAAAACTACGGAGCATAGCAGAGCTGAAAATTTTTCGTTTTACTGCTACGGCTCTGCTATCGCTCTGGTAAAAGTGAGAGCGGGATGAATAGCAAATCGAAATACTACGGGAGTAGCGTAGCTTTTCAAACGCTGTTCCAAATGACAATGCTGTGGCATTGCGAAAATTTGCTAATTTTGCAAATTTCAAAATAACTGGCGAAACATGAAACTTAAAAAAATCAAAACTGCAAACTACTTATAAAAACTTAAAAAACCGAGCTCATTAGATAACTAAATTATTATTTAAATTAAACAAATATTTAAATTAAACAAAAAGTATGGAACATATAAATACCCCATATAGACTTGTTTGTTCTATTTGTTTTTTTTTTATGGCTCAATGTTACCGTACTGTCCATGGGTAGTATCGGATTATTTGGCAGGGTCTGGTGGAGGAAAATGCCACGCCAATAAAATTTTGAACTAAAAAACTTTATTTGTAAATTCATGTGTTGGCATAAGTATTACGTCAAGTATTTTAAACTTAAAAATCGAACTATTTATTTGACTACAGATGAAAATAGAGGAGAACTCTGTAAAATATATATCCTCCCATCGATTCAATTACTTTTTGTAGTTGTCTAATTTTGAAATTAATTCTGGAGATATCTCTACCTCAGAAATAGTGTAGTAATGATGTAGTGTTACCACCTACATCATTCAAACATGTTGTGATCATACGAGCTTTGTGGCTGTTGCAGGATAAATAATTCCCTAATGGTAAGATTTTGCCCTTGGATTATCGAACTAGTTTTAATAACCAAGTTTCCTAGTCTATTATACGCAACACAGCCCCAGTTGTGTCCTCCATCATGGCAGACAAGAGGTTTTTCCTTAGCCCCTTGGGCAATCTGACAAAATATTTATTTTTCGATGAGTTATACTGAAAAGTTTTTTCATCGGTTCACAGAACGCTCCACCAGAACTCCTTTGGCTTGTTTATATGCTCTTTAGCGAAGGTCAGTCGTTTAAGCTTGTTAGCCTTTGTTATAAAGCACACGTCCTTGGCTTTTAACGTCTTAAAATCAGCATAATTTAATAAACGTCTGATTATGCGCTTACTTATTCGATTTTTGGCTGTAGCATTCCATTGATCTGCAGCTGACTTGGGCTTCCGAAAAATGTTTTCTTTTTAAATCTCCTTAGAAGGACTCTCGGTCTTCGTTTAGCGCTTAGCACCTGATATCGTTAAGTTTAGTTTATTTGGTTATTGGTTAACAAATAGTTGCTATTAACATTAAAACTTAATATTAACCTTAGTAAAAATCTTTCCCCCGACCCAGAAGGAGAATTTTTTAACGATTTGCATCGTCTCACATCGGGTGGGCCAAGGTAAAGATTTGCAACTGGGAGGATAAGTGCAACTTAACATTAGATACATTTACTGACAAAAGCGAGCACATGATGCGAAACGGGTCATGGGAATCAAAGTTTCATCTGCATATTTCCATATATAATTCCTTAAAAAGCGAGCACATGATGCGAAACGGGTCATGGGAATCAAAGTTTGATCTGCATATTTCTAGGAAGAGAGCTCGAAACTGTCTGGTACTACTCAGAGGAATTTAATTTATTATTAAAAAGAACACCAAGGTCAAATACAATAGAAATACGCTCAATGATGTTTGGCCAAAGAAAATAATTTGAGACATATATCTTAGAACGGTAAAAGGACATGACACTGCATTTTGAATGATTTAAATTAAGCCCGTTGATAACGCACCAAGATATCATACGGTTTAAGTCGTTTTGCAATAAAACGTGAGATTGCTTGTTTATAATGTGCATACAGTTTTTAACATCGTAGTTGTAGACCGGCGTTTCATGAAACCATGCTGAAATGGCGACATTAAAGAGTAACCTTGATGTTGAAGCTGCGATGTAATGATTAACTCAAGCAATTTGGGAATAGCGTAGAGCTTGGCAATCCCCTATAGTTTTTTATGTCAGACCGACTACCATTTTTGTGAAGCGGTAAAATGAAGGATTTTTTCCAGACTTCAGGCAAATAGCTGTGACGTTAAGACAAATTGAATATTGTGGAAAGAGGTTTTGACAATGCCGTGGCACAACGTTTAAGAATGCAACAAGGAATTTGTCATTATGTTTCTTACCTTTGTTATTATGGTAATGCACGGTTTGATACGAAACATTAAATTCTTTTGCCATGTCTTTCACATGTTCCAGTGTTAAACCTTGCTACCATTGATGATATTATAACAATACACAATTCAGCTATTTTTCACATGGTTTTCAACCAGGGAATAATATTTTTTTGTAGTGTTTTAACACCTTTAAGTTAATACAACATATTTGTTTCGTTTTCTCGTTCAATGGCAGCGTCAAAATAATTGTACCACCCAAAAATTCCTTGTCTCCATGCATTCTTATCAGCAGAAAGATAATGCAAAAGGAATCAATGCTAAGAGCTCGAAATATATAGTTTCTTTTGTACATATTCGTAGCACCGTAATGTGGCGATATTAAGAAACAAAATAATAATGCTCACAATGAACAAGTGTAAGTGGCTTGTATCTGTTAGCGAGCGCGGCAACGCATTTTTAAATGCAAAGGAATATCCTTTGGGAATAAAGAATAGAACAACTCAAAAATAGAACGTTACAGTATATTCTTTCGAAATATAACAATTTGGTTTTCATATAATACAATTTGATAAAAAGCATAAAAAAGTCTACATAAAAAAGTCTACATATTACCTTATTATTTTTAATTTTAACCAGTTTTATGAGTTCTGCATAACGAATGAATGCATTAGAACTCATAAAACTGGTTAAAATTAAAAATAATAAGGTAATATGTAGACTTTAATCCGTCATTGTATATATGGGCTAATCCGGCAGATGGTAAACCAGGACCGAAAAAATAAATGTCCATATTCCTAGATTCTTTTTTTTTTTTATTTTTATAAATAAATATCAAAATTTTCATAATCTTTTGGATTCATAGCAAATCTAAGCTAAAAAAAAACCACGAAAAGTGAAAAAATTTAATTCACCTTTTTTAATTTTAAAAACATTTTTATGTTTATTTATTTCTCAAGGAAAACATGATGTGTTTGCTCTTTTTCTACTACATCTCTTAATAACAATCTAATAATACGAGAAAAATTCAAAGAGAGCGAAAAAATGTTGAATTACCTCTTAATTTGTATTTTGTTTCTTATCTATGTTCTAATCGTACGTTCGCGACCCCAAAACATAATTTTATTGTAATTGCTTCGCATTAAGTGAAAGCAGGTGGATGAAACTTCATGTGTTGTCATTTTAGTGTAAACCCAAGAAGGGCGCGTAGGGCTCTTTTAGCTGACTTTGCTCCTTAGGTAGTATTTTTTCGCTGGCGCCAGCCAGTCGCACAAGACGACCGTTGCGCGACTGTTGTTGCAGTCATCCATGAAGAAATGCAACAACAAAATCTATTGAAAATAGGCGTCAAAGAGGAGACAAAAAAAAGGTCGCGAGGATCGCGATCTCGAGTTTGCAACAACAAATACAGTGTCTTGGGCCACGCACAAAAAAATAAATTGCGCAGTTAGCCGCGACCTCTGCACTGAGTGAAAAAATTTTGATTTGTTCTTTAGTCGTTTTTCTAAGGCCATGAAAAATAAAGAAAAGTGACTGAAGAAATTGAAAGTTCCTAATTTAAGAGGCGAAATTTTGTATTTTTGGCAGTGTAGTCCCTTCGCGCACACAATCGACCTTTTTCACGACTGCGCTGGTTTCCAGTGGTTTGGGTTGTCCCTTTTTTTTTTGTCTGTCTGCTGTCCTGATGCGTGTTTGCTCCCTCCTGCTGTCCTGATGCGCGTTTGCTCCCTCCTGCTGTCCTGATGCGCGTTTGCTCCCTCCCTTAAATTTCTTGCCCTTCCTTGGTGTAAACCAAGCAAGGTCACGAAATTAGAACCATAATTTACACTAAGAAAAAAACTTACCAAATGCAATCGGGAACAAAAAAAGTTTCAGAAAATTTTCTTTTAATTTTTGGCACTAATTGCGTACGAACGTACATACATACATACATACATATGTACGTTCGCTACCCAAGGATTAGCCCATATGCATTCGACCTTAACCCTTTTCGGCAAAATTTTTCGAAGAATTAAAGCACTTGTATTTCTCCTTGATTGGTTGATTGGCTTTTAAAAGAAAAGTAAAGAAATCTTTAACCAATTTTATGATTTCATATTCTACGAGCCTTCTAGAACATATGGACATATTTCTGTACATACATACATATGTACATATTTAGTTGTGCACTTTTTGGATAACAATAAATCATGTCGAAAAATCAAGGAACTTACATATACATATGTATGTACATACATACATATGAATATTCATATGTACCTACATACATACATACTTTATACCACCCATGCAAGTACTATTATATACTAATGTATGAATGTACATATGTTGATAGGCATAATTTCGAAAACTACATTGCTATATACATATGTACAAATGTTTGCATTTAAATGCATACACAATATGTACATACATACATACATATGTACATAATTACTTTAAGGAATTCTTTGTTAAAGATCTACACTGCGTTTTTTTGTAAACATACAAATGTATGTACATATATATATATATATATATCCTTACATACACATGTACATTTCCAATTTCGAAAATGGTTTTAAAAAAATACATACAAACATACATATGTACGCATTTACTTATGAGCATATACATATGTGTATGTTTGTAGCTTGTTGCTGATTATGTATGGATCTTGTCAGCAGTAACATTGACCCAGATTGGTCCACATTTTTAATTCGAGCACAAGTGTTGTTGATGTAAAGGGGTTTAAGGCCTGTGTGAAAAAAACAGAAACGGCGGAGTTGGTAAAAATAGCGAGTGGAAACTGCCTTATCAGTGATTTTCTCTGGAATAGAAGAAGCATAGCGTCATTACACGTCACTGAAACGCCCATGAAAAATAAACCTGGTTCGAGAAAGCACGACTACTTATGTACATTTATAATTAAACTTTTATTTTGTGTTTTGTAGTTCAACGCCCTTAAAGTTGTTATAGCCTAACGGAAAATACAGGAGTCATTCGAAATATGTACGTATGTACACGTACATATGTATGGGGCACGGTTGTGATTTGCAGGTGCCTTTGTTATGGTTGTCGCTGTGTATGCGTCAGCTGTGCTTTTTTCTTTTTCCATCTGTCGCCATGTCATTATCGTATGAACTGCACACTCACCTTAGGTTCAATTATTTAGATAGTCTAAATTTGTCCAAGAGCAAATTCGTAAGCCCGCTCATAAGCCCGTGTATTAATGAGGCGCACGCTTTTAATTATAATTGAATGGTATTAAGCTGTTACATGACAGTCGGCTCGCGATTCTTTCTCATCTGTCCCAGTAATGCAATCCGGTTGAGGACCGTGTATTTACAATGACATTCTATATTATCTATACAGCTTTATTTAGATTAAATGATTGTTCGCTTTTTTTTTTGTCAAAATATATATACAAAAACAAAACGCGAAAAATGAAAGACCGTAGGTCAAATTCTCCCACACCGCGACCAGTATGACCGTAGATGTTGATTAGATAAAATTTCAAAATGAAAATAAATGCACTAAAATATGACTTTGTATTATCGATATTATATCGATTAGTCAAATTAGATAAAACAAATAGCGACACCAGATGGCGCATTTAAATGCGGCACAGCCAAAATGATTTTTATAAGTGGCACGTCCACTACGTCGCATTTTTCAACTATCGCTAGGAAATCAACAGATTATGCTTACGCTTTTCTACAAAGCATTTTTCATGCATTAAGCTTTCTGTTAAAGAAAATAAGTCTTTCTCGTTTTGGTTTTGATTTGGCGGGAATTCGAATTCTAAAAACAAATTATAACATATATCAAAATTAAACGGGATAGACTGCTTGCGTCCAACTAACATAAAGCTTTTACGTGGTCGCGGTTGAGGAACTGGAAAAGCAATTAGGCTTCACCTTTTTTACCAGGAGACAGACGCATAAGAACCTCTCTTCCCAAGCTAGACTTCTAAGATCCCGGAGTCCACTTAAATTCACAAATGAGATTCAAGTTAAGCTGTACTGTAGAAATGTAAAAACCTCGAACCCCACTCGGTGTTTTCGATATTGATATGTTTAGATCGATCTTTTCGATAGTATAAATCGTAATTTAAATCTGTTTTTTTTTAACATTTCATACCGTATAGCATATTTATGCACGTTTAGGACTACTTAAATAGAAAATTTAATGTTGCACACTGCATCATACGGTACAGATTTGAAGTAATCAACAATTTGAATATCACTTAACTGAATTTATTTTGTAAATCTACATTTTGTTGATAAAAACTTCTTAATTTGTGTTAAACTTTTATTTGCTATTGTTTTGCGAGGCTTTGATGAACCACTCTACTGCAAGTAGTGATAGTGCAACATATAATGCGATATATTGATGGTGGAAAACAACCGAGGTAATTCGCAGCACAGCCACCATCGATACTATTGATTTTACTATCGATTGTTTGACATCTCTATTATAGTGAATGGCACATGGGCATCGTAGCGGTGATAGCAAATATATAGTGCACGCACACCAGCACCTGCCACACATAATAGTATGGCAGCGATCATAGAGAATCTAACGTAAATTCATTCATTTGTCAGCACTAAATTCCTATCCCTGATAGTCAATTCACACTAGGGCACATCTATAATCCGGCATCCACCGTCTATGCTGATGCCTATGAATTTACCAGCATTTAGCAATGCTCTCAAAATATTTCACCATCCTTTTGCGACGGTCCTATATCAGGCTGCTTCACCCTTCAAATTTGCGATAAAATTTAAGTCTGAAGGGCGGGCACGCGCATGCAAGTAAATCAATAAGAATGTGTTAAAGCACATCAGTAGCCATCTTGCCTATCTCTGGCTGCCTAAAACATATTCGAACCCTCTACTAAGACCTTGTTGGAGCGCAAAGAAGGCAACGGTGTAGTATGGGGAGAGCGCCCAAAAATACTTCCAGTAAAGCTTGAGGCTTGAAACTTTTTATATAACGACCTCTTCTGCCTCCCATATATATAGTACACATAAAAAGTTACAATCAGGTGTAAATTGCTTTTGAGTATGATAATTGCCGCAAAATTTTTTTTATATTATCTAAATCAGGGGTCGGCGTCGTCCTATGCACTGGGCTTGCCGCGGCGGCAGAAAAGATAAATAAATTGGCTTCCCACAGAAACGCACTAAAGAGTATTTATGTAACAGGCAGAAGGAAGGATCTCCGACCCTGTAAATTATAAATGTTCTTGATCAGCATCAGCAGGCGAGTCCATTAAACTATGTCCGTCTATCTTTTCTCCATTCCGTCCGTGTTAAAAAACAGATCTCTAAGACTATAAGAGCTAGTTCTACTAAGATTTGTGACAAAATTCTTATTGTTGCCCGCAGAGGTACATTTTTTTTTAAACATACGACATTTAGTATTGCTTATGGCAGCATAAGGAATAATGTGTTAAATAAATGAATCCAATTTTGGTTTTCCCATTTTATTCAGTTAAAATGCTTATAATCATTATGTATGTATAAAGAACTGATAATTTTAATTCTTTTAATTGTTAAATAAACATGTATCGAGATCATTTCTTATTATTCATTGTTCGGTCAAACTCATATAAAAATTAGCCATCTCTCAACGGGCTTCTATTTGTATTATATAAAAGTAAAAACCTGAGATCACTTAATACCAGTCTACATCATGTTAATCCTCTGAAATATAATGTAAATGGTAGTCTCCCTCTTGCGGTTAATTTTTGGAAATTAGTTTTTCACTGATTATTTTATGCAGTAGAAACGCTTTTAACATGAAACATTTTTTCGCCAAACTTGAGCAATCCAATTCGGTGTAGACGGAGATTGAAGCCCTAGACACCACCCATAGTGGACGTGCAGACTTAAAACCACAAAGCTATTTCATTTCACAATTTAGTGCTCCAATTTATGCTCCAACGCTAAGATGCTCAATTTAATGGCCTTGATCTATTTAATGAGCCTCGGCTATGCTCTGCAATTTTGCTCTCTCTTTACGCTCTCGCTCTTATCGACCGTTCAGATCAGTTCAGGCGCATTTTGAAAAAGGTTGTCTGCGCGGATGCATGTATACGTGGTTATTTTGTTTTGAAGCCGGTAAGATTATTTTTTCTGTACAGTCAATGAGAGCGAGAGCGTAAAGAGAGGGAGAATAATTGCAGAGCATAGCCGAAGCTGCGGGGCCTGTCGCTTAAATCTACTATTATAGAAAATAAATAAATAATCCAAAGAGAAATGATCCCAAATGATTACCTTGTGGATCACCCGAAGTTACGAGGACATTTTTAGAAAGAGCTAGAAATTTCTTAGAAAAGCTATCAAATAAATCTTTTTCCGTACGGTTGAATAAGTACATTTTGATCTAGTTTACTAAAATATTAGGAAAACCAAATAGAGTTACCATATTTAGCAGTAGATCGTAGTTAACTGAATCGAACGCTTTACTAAAATATGTGAAAACTTCGTTAGCTTGAGATTTTAGCTTAAAGCCATTCCTAATGAAAGATGTGAATTCTAGAAGGTTGGTAGTGGTGGAGCGGCGTTTCATGAAATGTCGACATTAACGAGTAACATTGATGTTGAAACTGCCAAGTGTTGATTAGCAATTAGCAATAATGATGAGCAATTTATGAATAGCGCAGAGCTTGGCAATCCCAATATAGTTTTTGATGTCAGACCGACTACCTCTTTTATAAAGCGGTAAAATGAGGGATTCTTTCCAGACTTCAGTCAAATAACTGTGATTTTAGAATAGAACTAGAACTATAGAATAGAAATAAAACGTTTAGGAATGCAACAAGGAATTTGATCTGGGCCCGCAGAGAATGATGATATCACCAGCTTAAGATTGTCTAATAAAATATCTTCATATATAATTGGAGTAAAAATACAATCGGAAAAAGACAGAGAGTAGGGGTAAGAAGTGGAATTAATAAGCGGATTTGACGAGTAAGTGTTTTGAAAAAACGCTGACAATAAATTAGCGATATCGGAATCACTGTTGGACTCAGAGGTGATAAAATGAAGCGATGGTGGGAAAGAAGAGTATTTTCTTTTAGTCTTAACAAATGAATAGAATTTCTTAACATTATAATAATATAATATTTCGAAAACTCTTTCGAGAATGTGATTATAATGGTCCTTGGGTATTGAAAGTGGCTCGATCCTAGATACATATGAGTTATAGAAACTAGAATCGAAGATAAGATCAATGAGCTTGCGATTTTAATTTACAACCGTTATGTAGAGAAATACGAACGGAAACAAATTCAATATTATCGTCCACATTACTAATAATAATAATATATCAGAATAATAATATCAGAAGGCAGGGATGAAGATCGCAACGATAAATATTATAATTGGATGACTCAATTTCAAAATCAGACACTGCACTATGGTCCAGAAGTTGATTTTTTTGGCATAAATTCGAAATTTTTATGTTAAGGTTTTGTATTTTTGATTTAAAATTCTTAAAGTTAAAACATTAAACATAAACAAAAGTAAAAAATTATGCTTTACAAGCTTCATTGAAGCTTTTTATGAGCTTTGAACAGCTGTTTGGGAATAAGAAATTGGCGTCAAATTGTTTTGTTTACTTTTATGCGTGAAAATAAATATTCTTTGTCCGAACAAACTGTTGATAGTAATGGAAATTGTAAATCAAGGTATGTATTTTTTACTGAATATAGTCTGTTTATGTGTAGTCTTAGTGTTTGTGTTGTGTTTAATGTTCAATTTATATGTATTTTTTATAGAAAATTAACATGCGTCCCATGTGTTTCGTGGAATAAAACTAATGACCTGACGCCTGCTGACAAAAACTAATTACGTCAGTTTATACTAATATATGTCGTTCTTTATCGCCAATTAACAACTTTTCCCCGTTCGTCCCACTTTTCCCGCAATTCAGCAATATTTTGCGACGTTCGAATTTCGCCATAGCGATCATCTGTGTTAGATTGCATTTATACAAAAATTTGCCATTACCACGTCGAAGATGATAAAATTATTGGAAATTAATAAAAAAAACAAGTAATTTTGAATCATTTAAAAAGAAAAGACTCCCAAAATGCAACTATATGGTCGAACGTTTTAAGTCAAAGCATACTGAATGGATGTGCTCTACAATATCAGTTACAATAAATGAAAACTGTAAGACACCACAAAAACCGGGACCTATATATGCATAAATACCCGTGGTACCCCATGTCACCAACGATTCACAAAATACTAGTCCACGGTTTTCAAATAAATAATTCGACGTTAGTTCCACTAGGATGCTTAGGCGAAAATGCTTCAGAAGCCCGCAATAAAATCTATAAAAAAGACACTCTCACACGAAAGAAAAATAGCCGATGCAATACCATTACTGACATTTTCCACAGAGCGCTCGATTCCTCGGATCCCTTATTACCGAGTGTTTGTTTAAAGGAATGGGAACGAAAAAACACAAAAAAAAACAATTCCTAAACAAGTATTAAGCCTTCTGGAGCTGCCGTCAAATGAGAACAATAGCCCAATTAAAAAGGAATTGCAATCCGATTGTGATTCAGATGAGGAGTTGAACGAAGGCTGCACAATAATTCTCGAAAAAGAAGAAGAATATGATGACAGAACACATATATAACATTTATAAAACATATATAACCTATTCCTGAAAAAAATTTAAATATATTGTCTGAATTCAGCGTTATACTCAATTTCTAATGATAATACTACGAATCGGTTTGTATGGGAGGCAATAGAGGGCGTAGTCGCACAGACTCAAAATTTTTTTACATTATTATCTTTCTGAAAAAACACAATGTGCAAAGTTTTAGGTCTGTTTTATGTTAAACATAAGTATTTAAGAACAACCAACTGTTCGAAATGAGCTTATGCTTATACGCTTAAAACTTTAATTCAATCGGGCGGCATCTAATTAGGCACGTCCCGAACTTTTCCATTGCTGATAGCCAAGCCAAAAGTGTTTATGTCTAGCAATTCGTAGACATAAACAAATTCCTCAGATGCGGCCCCAAGGAGAAACGGCGGTCGTAGAAATTTCCACACTTAAGGATGTAACAAGAAACTTCGGCTGATGCAATGCACCCATAAATATCGTAATTTCTAAAGAGCACTATAAAAAGAGAGTCTTCGGTTCGACTCAATAAAGATTGACTCTCACCCACTCTTAAGCCGAGTTGTAATGACAGCACCCCAAACTCGCGTGTAGGAATAAACTCAGTTCCCTAAATCACTTGTAAAAATTCAATAAAGTTGTTTTTTTAAATAAAGTGATTATCGAATTTTTAATTATATATATATATATATTTTTTTTCTTATTTATATTTATATACATATATATATATATAATATGTATATGTATGTTTATGTACATGAATTTACTGAAATTATCTTTATATACCAAACATTAATTGTTGAAGATTAACATGAGTAAAATTTAAATGAATAAATTGATAACATTTTCCAACTTCAGCTGATATATATGTACATATTTACAAGAATAATAACATTACTTAAATTTTGTATTTTATGCTTGAAATATGATGTCAAATTTTTTAACTTTTTAGTAGTATTATGCTTGAAAAATGATGTCCAATTTTTTAACTTTTTAGTTTCAAAAGAAATAAATTAATTAAAGCATATTTTTGAACCAAAAGTTTTTAATTATATTTAATTTTTGTTGACCAAATCGCAATTTAATTAGTAGAACTGCATCTGCTCTTCTGAACTCACGAACTCCTGAGTTGGACTTTTTCGCACATTATTCTTTATGTGATATGTGTGAACAATGTGTAAAAGAGAGTGAGAGGCAAGCACATTGTTTTTATTGTTTGCACCTCGCTCCTGAAATAATAATAGTGTTTTTCGCGCCATCTGGCCGCCTTATTCGACGTTCTAGTATTTTTTGTCTCGTCTCCATATGACCTTTTAAAACATAGCTATAGAAAAGTCGGTTTCGAACATTTGCCTCTCGCTCTCTTTCTTTGATTTAAAGCGGTTTTAGTCGAGCTGAGTACAGAATATACATTTTTGTTTTTTGCTACAAAATACATAAATTGCCGACACTGGTCACATTGTCGACAGAAGAATATAAATTAACTATTTCATTTGACTCAAACAAGATTTTAAAAAATGTAAGTACTACAAGTAATCTAGGTAGCGGCGAATAACAAATAAGTTGCTAGAGACTTCAGCACCGGCCATTCATAGTTAAAATTGATGCCGAATTAATAAGTGAACACAATGCAGGACTTTGAACCCACTCTGCCGTAACCGGCAAACTGGCTGATATGAAATATTCCACGCCAATAGTGGTCTATACCAGTAAGCTTTTCACCGCTTATCTATAAATCAGTGACATAAATATCGTTCCTGCTAACAGCAATGCCTTGCAACATTTTCTCACCACGGGGTGATATATTTGTTTGTGATAAGACTCTAAACTTTCTACTATGCCTAAGAATAGGTCAGGTGCAAATTCCAATACCATATAAATCTTTACAGAAACGTTTACAGCCATGGCCACCGTTGAGAAAAAATCCACCGACCGGAAAGCTAATCCTCTAAAATCGTTTATAACGGGGGGGTTTGGAGGAATTTGCAACGTTTTGTCTGGTCATCCGCTAGACACAATAAAGGTAAATTAAGATTTTATTATTGCGTATTGCTACAAATGTTTTGTTTTTGCAGGTGCGTTTGCAGACAATGCCACGGCCAGCGCCTGGAGAGCAGCCCATGTATAAAGGCACCTTCGATTGTGCTGCAAAGACCATAAAAAACGAAGGCGTGCGTGGCTTATACAAAGGCATGTCCGCTCCCTTGACTGGTGTTGCTCCTATTTTTGCAATGTGCTTTGCTGGCTATGCTTTGGGTAAACGTCTCCAGCAACGTGGCGAAGACGCCAAACTCACATACCCACAGATCTTTGTTGCCGGCTCGTTCTCCGGTCTGTTCTCCACCTTGATTATGGCACCCGGAGAGCGCATTAAGGTGTTGCTGCAGACGCAGCAGGGGACGGGGAGTCAGCGGAAATATAATGGAATGATTGACTGCGCTGGAAAGCTCTATAGGGAGGGAGGACTACGTAGCGTTTTTAAGGGGAGTTGTGCCACAATGCTAAGAGGTAAGTTGTTTTTCGTGCTGAAAAAATCTAGTCCATGTTCAACTCTACCGGGAGCTTAGTTTTCGATCTTCCATCTCTACCTTTCAGCAAACGGATCCATTCGAATGCTACTCGGTGTGGCAAGCACCAAGTTGTATTAAGTATTTCTATTGCACGCATTCGCAGACTTTTGAGACTGTTTTTTTGGCATAATGGTTTATACGATAACCGCTTAAAGTATCAGTAGAGGAAGACGGTCAGGATTTGATTCGCTGCGCTTAATATTAGCGGTTATTTGAACGCAGAAGAATCAAAGCAAATCTCTTCAACTTCTTGATTGTGTCTAAGCTATTTGATATTTCGCTGTAGTCAGAGCATGAGAGAATAATGGAGATCTAATGGAAAATTACTTGCATAATTTTCATTATAGAAAATAAGATTGTACTCTACATTCGACTGTGCTTTGATAGGTGTAGCTGGTATAGTTTGAGATATGTTGTTTCATATCTGAATAAGCTAGGTTGGTGATGCTAATGAAGAATATATATACTTTAAGTAGTCGAGATTGTTCCTTCTGCTTCTTTATAATGTCCTTGTACCGTAAGGAACGCGTTTTCCAAACTGGAGTACACAAAATCAAAGTTGAATTATTATTTATTTATGGTGGACAACAGCTAAATTAAAAAAAAGATAAGCTAATAAGTAAAAGGCAAGCAGATATAGACGAACATAACCGCAAACCCATTCGAATATATAAACGGAAGCATGCGGAAGCATCTTCAATGCTTTGCTTGTTTTTTTTTAGCTATTAATTGTCTTTATTTGTTTTCTCTTTTACTTTAGTGTTTTTTTTTTTAATTATTTAGTAGGATTAATGGTGTAAATGAAATTAAATTGTTAATAAAAAAGATTGTTACTATATATATATATGAAGAATATATATATTGAATATAACTAATATATATATTCAATCTTATTTTATATATATATATATATAGATTGAAAATAATATATACATATATATATATATATATACATTTTTTAATAAAAAACACTACAACTTTTTAGAATATTGACAATTTCAAAAAACATAAAAGGGAAATGAAAAAATGAAATACCCTTGTATTTCAGACTGGTAGGCAGACTTCATATGCACTGCTAAAAACGGCAAGAAGACCATTCGAAGTAGAATCCATACCATCGAAGTAGAATCGAGCATTGCGGTTTCCACAGTCAAACTGCAGATTCTACCGCTAGAACCCGCCATACGACAGATTTTGTTGTATGAGATACACTTTCTTTATAGTTATATACTTTTTGCTATTATACAAAAAATCCTCTTTATTCTGTTTTCCTAATCAACCAGTGAAAGAGAAAATACTTTACTTTAAATATCGATGGAATTAACGGTATCAACAGGGGAGCGGGGAGCTTCTATTCCTACATGTGTTTTAAGGGCCTAAAAACCTGGTAATATAACATTTATTTTTTTATGAATCTTTATGTAAAAAACTTCATATTGAATCCATTTAGGATACAGGTAAGGCGAAAAATTCGAAACATTTTTTTTATTTTAGAAATGTAATAGCTATGATATTATATAATATAATATTTTTGGTTTTAAAAAGGGGTTGTTAAAAAAAACAATTATTTAAATTAAAATTACTTTCAAAATAAATTTAAATCGAGATCCTTAATCCAAAAAAATCCATACTTCTATGATGATATAAGAATATGTGGTAGAAGCTGGAGCCATATCGGATCAGTAGATCTTGAAATATCTTGCAATGCCAAAGCATGAGTAGTGTCTAATGCAAGCTCGCTCATTTTAAATCATTATAAATTCTGAACTAATAACCGTACTACAATATGTAGTTATTAAATATTATTGAATATCTTTAATTGCAATGGCAGGGGCTTGGGCAGGAGTCTATCTTGCCCTAGGACATACTCAATACTATTGTCTTTTTTTTTATATATAATACTTTGTGAATTTCGCTTTCTAGGCCACAAATTCGTTCTTTGCAGTTGTATTTTTTGCCAATGTGGCAATCCTGATACCTGATAAGTGGGTTGAATGATTTGCATTGCGTCACAGTTTAACTGCCTTCTGAGAACGTAGTAGACACTACGACCGTTATAATTAGCACATCGTGGTGAAAGAGTTTTATCTATATTATAAGTTGTCACATTTCGACATGATAAGGTGTCGTCGTTACCTTTGTTGCCTTTGATGCATCGCTCTGTCGTCTTAGGCCCTCGCATTACATTCGTTAATCGTGACACCCAACTACTCATTTGGCATGTACACTTCCAAGGATTCTGATCGAGGCGGACAACCCTGACGCGTGGCAAATTAAAAAAATTTTGTGGTAAGGATGTTAGTTGGTTTCCTTGTAGTAGAACTTCCTGCAGCTCAAGCTGATCATCCAATAAACCTGGCGGCACATTGGTAAGATTGTTGTGGCTCAAGTTAAGCAGTTGCAGCCGTTTTACGCCTACTAATGCGTCCATAGATAGTTCCCGAAGCTTGCAGTGACTGATGTCAAGCTCCCTTAGCCTATTCAATCCAGAAAATACATCAAATTGAAGACTATTGACGGTGCCGCGTATTGTAAGACATTCCAAGTTGTGAAGACCCTGAAAAAAAATCATTGATGAGAGTCGGATGATTCCGCAATCATGAATGTATATTTACCATAAATACGCCATTTTCCAATGCTTCCGTGGTAACATTACCTAGCTTAAGTATTCTTAACTTATGGAGCGAGTCGAATTGCCCATAAATACTCCAAGTGCGCAGATCAAGAGCCGCTTTCTCACTTCCTATATAGAGCTCTCTTGTGGCGTTCATTACCCAAAATGTGGCCGGCAGAATGTGTTTCAATGGATTACCTTGCAGATCGGCAATGAGTAACTTGGGCAGGGGTGGAAAACTTTGTTCACTCAAGCGATCCAGCTGGTTGTCAGACAGAATTAGTGTCTCCAGCTGAAGCAATCCAGCTAAACCTAAATAGTGCAATCGATCCAGTGAATTGTGGGCCAATGAGATACTTTTCAAGTGCAAAGCTCCCGAAAAAGCAAATGGCGGTAGCTCTCTGATATCATTCCCTTCTAGACTTAGGTGCCGCAACTGGGCCAACCCATCAAACATTTGCCAGTGCAGCTCATCCAGTTGGCAATTATGGATTCGCAATACTTCTAAACGCGACCATCCATAAAAACTAGGCATTCGCGTCTGCTTTAGTCGTTGAATGTGTTGCTCATAAGATATTATTTCAGCGGAAAAATTCATGAATTGAAGCGGATATTTGTTGTTATATAAAAGTATTTCACTAGGTGGCTTGTAGTCATAATCTTCACTGGGAAGCTTCGCAAAATTGGAACGCTGTAGCATTTCGCTGGACTGCAACTGAATCTGCTCAAAATTAGCATGCAGCAAGAAATTCAAGGGCTCGTCAATGACCATAGTGGCACCCTTTCCTCGGAACTCTAAAGACGTTAACTGTTGGAATCTTCGAAAGTTGCTAGCGTTTACTGTTAAAATGGTAAAAGTAGAAGACTTATGTAATTACGAAGTGAAATCTAGATTAGTTACCAGACAATTGATTTTCTTGGTTTCCTCCTGTGTACAGTAAAATCAGAGCTTGCAAATTTGCAGGAAGTGAATCCAGTAATTTCTGAGCTTCACCTTGCGGCTGCAGCAGGCAAGTGGCCAGTTTTGTAAGTGTAGGTAACAGGAAGTTATCGTTGTCATTACCATCGCTTGCTTTGTGGTAGTCAACCCAACGAACAAATGGCAATTTTTCAAATGCGGAATATTGACACACACAGCTGTTTGGACAACTGAAATCGTCCAGTTTCAGCTTCGCGTTTGGTTCAATCGAGGGAGTCTTCAGACCTACAGAGCCATCGATGCTCTTAATTAAATACAGTTTTCAGTATTTATTTATCTGATTCTTCTTGAAATAACTTACAATAGTGAGCAATATCATGATGAGACATTTCATGTTAAAATAAACCAAGTTTAAGAATAATCAGTTTTCTTATAATTATGAGAATTCAGGCGAATCGCTAGAGTTGAATGCCAATTATGAACTAAACCGAGTTTCCAGCGTAACAGTTTCATACTGTATCAAATATATTAGATATGAGGGCAGCTCCCACATTTGATTTGGAGCATTGTTGTTATTTTGTAATTCTTTCGGCATTAAAGGAAGTTGTTCATGATAAGAACATCCTCCTCTGGTTTTGATAAGAATGAATAATAATTATTATATTGTATATTTTAATGTATGTATGCACCAGTGTTCGCCAAAAAAAGCAGCACACACTATGATCAGCGTATTGCGTTTGTGTGGCTGCGTGCGTGACGTTTATACTGTGTGTGAGCGTGGGATTGGAAAAATTGACGTTTGGGTGAACCCTGGTATACACCTACTAAAAATATGTATATGTAATAATTATTTTGAATTATTTATAAACATAAAACAAGCGTATTAAAATATTTACCAGCATCTTTGTGGTTTAGGTTTAAAAGATAATAAGGAAGAAAATCTGAAGTTATTTTCCACAATACTAGAACACTGGAAAAGATCGTCTTTATTTGGGGGTTGCCCAACATGTTCTTAGCAACATTTCAGTAATCATTGACAATGTGCCTTTTAATTTTACCACAATGCTATGGGTACTGGATGAATCACACTCTCGAATGTAACTTTTTGTTATTTTTTCTAAATGGATAGAGCTCAAAGAAGTTGGGTTTCGAATTTTTTTAAAGAAATTTGAAGCTGCCCATTGTTGCCCATTGTTTGCCCACCAATTTCTTTTGTTAGAGATATAAAATTTCGAAAAATTGTCAAAAGTTTTGAAAAATCAAAAGGTTGACTTTAAAACATTTTTTTTAACAACATATACATCGATTACACTCTTTAAAAATAAATATAACTTCAAAACAAAAATTGTCAGCCTCTTAAAACATATTAATTTTGATTCCCCACCCTTTTAAAATAAATATTTTTTTAAAACAACGATTGCTCATCTCTTAAAATTTAAAAATTTCGCTTGCTTACCACTCAAAAATAAAAATTTTTTTAAAAGCAATGATTGGCCACCTCAAAAGAAATATTTTTTAAAAACAACGATTGCCCACTTCTTAAAAAAATGACAACTCCAGCACCGCGACCCATCGCAGTAATGAAACAGGCAGAATGTGTGCGCGAAGGGATTTTCTTGTTGCCTTTCTTCATTTTTTGGGAGGCGCCATCCTCGTCGTCGGTTATACGATCGTCGTTCGTGCCCAGCGATCAGAGAGACGTCAGAGAGAGACAAAAAAGGTCCCGATGACAAGGATCTTGAATTTGAAAAAAAAAAAAAAAACTGCACACATTGGTGGTGGGGTTGTCCTTTTTTTGTCTCGCTTCACTGTAGTTATAATTTTGTAAAGAATCATTTTTGGGTATTTGCATGCAGGTACTTTCCGCAACGAACAAAGGGGATTGGACAACTTAAAACCTTAAAATTCTTTGCAGTTGTAAAGTTTTATAATGGTTTCTTATTAGGTATGATCTCTCTATCATATGATAAATTTCAAAACCTGAGTAACCCAAAAATTTTTTTGCAGAGCAAATTTGCAAAGTGTCATATTTTTTAAAGTATTGATTTTTTCAAAATTCTAAAGGGTGGGCAAACGTGTAAATCTTTTCCAATAAGTCGCTTGCGATAACAAAATTTTTTTTTAGTTGATTTTCGAAAATTGTTGAAATTGTTTTGAGCAAAAAAAAAAGTAATTGTTAGGCAAACATGGGCAAACTATGGACAATGGGCAGCTTTGAAATTTCGGAAAAAAAATTCGAAACCCCGAAAGAAAAATTTGTTTTTGGTCAATAATTATTACACATGACGTTACAATAAATTACTCAAAAATAACACGAATTGTTTGTTACATACATGACATTATACAAACAAACATACATATATCAACAGAAAGGTATTTTTCTTTCTTTCGTTCCACAGATCTTTCAATTTCATTTGTATTTTTTGAATATAAAAAACTAAATAAATATAAATTTAAATATAATATTTATTTATTTGATATTATTTAAAAAGTTAAAAGTTGATCGGAAAGATATTTTTATTTATTAAATTATAACTCTTATAACGACTTTCAGATTTGCCCGCTAACGGCTTGTACTTTTTGGTATATGAATATATTCAGGACGTGGCTAAATCCAATTCAAAAACTGGACAAATTAACACAGCCTCAACTATTTTTGCTGGTGGCGCTGCCGGAATGGCCTACTGGATTTTGGGAATGCCAGCGGATGTTTTAAAGAGCCGTCTGCAATCAGGTGAGCTTATTATTACATATCATGCCTATATTATAACCTTTTTGCTGTTATAGCACCAGAGGGAACGTACAAACATGGAGTACGCAGCGTGTTCAAGGATTTGATTGTCAAGGATGGTCCACTAGCTTTATATCGTGGTGTTACTCCAATAATGATTCGCGCATTCCCCGCCAATGCGGCTTGTTTCTTTGGTATTGAGCTAGCCAACAATTTTTTTCATATTGTAGCGCCATCATTTTAATCTATCCATTTGTGGAGATGTGTAATGAATTTAAAATATTTATGTGATAAAATGATTTTTTACATGTATATATATCATTTCTTTTAACAAAACCATCGGCTAAGGATGACGTCATTTACTTGGGGTCGCAATGAAAATATATCCTGGAAAAAATACAAACCGAAATAACAAAGGAATCCCAAAGCCTATACCCATGCCATCAACGGGAGTTGGTCCTTGCAGAAGGGTGTAACCAAACTAAAAAGAAGGGTGTAACTAAAATGGATGTAATCAATTTAAAAGGAAGTCCGATGTGCCTTGGTCAATAAGGTCACAGTCACCTACAGCAGTTCTAACTGCAGCAGTAGTCTAGCATGTCAGTGGCAGAGGGATCGGCTGGCAAAAGCTTTTAAATATGCTCATATAGGGGAGAACCCGCTCGACTAGCTAAGGGTACTGCGAGTCAGAGTTGAATATGTCAGGAGAAGAACGAGAACATGCAGGAAGAAAAGCGCGAGCTTGCTGCAGTGTTTATGGAGAGACAGGATCGGCAACTACTCACCTGCTGGAAGTGTGCGTAACGGGGACACTTATTATTAGTGCCAGTCCCAGGCACCCTAAAATTTCACTACAAGCGCAAATTTTCTGATAAATTAACTCCAAAATGAGTTTGTTGCTAGTCGGGAAATCTAAAAAGGGGCTTGATCCAAGAAGAGGATCAATACAATGTAACAATAAAATTATAAAACCTATAAAATAAATAAGAATAATAATAATTTACGGAAATCTTTTGAGGAGAAAATAGTTCAGATGCTGCTCGAACAACAATCTTTGTAAGCGAGTTAAGCGGGTTACTTTTGGTTAAGCGTGGCATTAAAAAAAACGCGGTGAAATGACTTCTGCAGGCTGTAGTATAGTATTAACAAGAATATATATATGAAAATATATCAAAATATCAATATATTGATATATTGATATTTTGATATATTACCAACAACCCTAACTGCAGCATACATGGATTCATGGAACTGGTAAAGGAGATAGGTCAGCAGCTCCAAGGATGCATTGTTAACTACTCCCCTTCTTTTAAAAAATGGACGTCCTCGGCCATATCCATCTTAGCAAGGATTTGCGTCACCGCTATCGAGGTTCTGCTTCGCCGCCTGGAGGTATGCCTGATAAATCTCTAAGTTGATCAATATGCAGAACGCGAAGCAGTTTAACGCTGCTGCAGCTGGCATTTGGTTGTAAGTAATTGCGACTCCGTTATATGCTGCAGGCTTTTTTCGTTTAGTGAGAAAAGGACAGGCTTAAACGGGAGTGGATTCAGAGAGCGTTCCGTTGCGGTGACGAGCTTGCATGGATGATCGTTGAGTAGCTGCGAATGGTTAATCGTAGCCCATGACGTGACAGCGTGTGATATCTGGCGTTTGTGTGCGCTTGGAAAGGATTCGTATTATATACAATACAAACTAAATATTAATTCTACAAAATTCAATAATTTCTTACTAGGTAGCATTTTCATCTTAGCCACATTAAGCAGCTGTCTAACCAGCAGCTGTCTAACCAGCAGCTGTCTAACCCTTGTGAAACCCCCTTTCAGAATCGCCTTTGGAACATTAGCGTCAACTTAAAATTATCTAAAACATTTACTCTTGAAAAAGTGAGGGCAGATAATTTTTTTTTTAAATTTAATTTTAACATTTAACGCTTTCGCGGAAAAGAGACTGCATAAATGACAAGGTTCAATCCTTTAAGTTCTTTTATAATTTTATTGAGTTTGGTTGTGTAAGTGTTCTTCTGAGCCTGCACTTCGAAATCGATAGTAAGATTATACCTTTGCAAGTTTTCAGAGTT
>VNJM01000412.1:355780-372501 GCA_008042475.1 Drosophila kanapiae | reverse complement strand
AAGGCAAATACTTTGTGGCAGTCGATGAAAACTATTACAAGTGAATTACACTATATATATAGGCCCATATCTCATATGTACCCTCCTTCAAAACGCCCGGTCATGTTCAAATATATATGAATCGATTACATTAATTAATATGAAAAAAAAAAGGCAAATACTTTGTGGCAGTCGATGAAAACTATTACAAGTGAATTACACTATATATATAGGCCCATATCTCATATGTACCCTCCTTCAAAACGCCCGGTCATGTTCAAATATATATGAATCGATTACATTAATTAATATGAAAAAAAAAGGCAAATACTTTGTGGCAGTCGATGAAAACTATTACAAGTGAATTACACTAAATATATTGAAAAAATATGAAAAAAAAGCAAAACAAAAAAAAACCAAGAATTTATAAGTAAAACAATACACTTCTGGATATGTTAAAAGCAAATGAACGAATGAGCTTTCCAATGCAAACACGCTGTATTTATACTATTGCACTACGCGTTATGGCAAGTTCCGGTATATTTTAGTAAATTGGATTGCATATAAAAAAATCGAGCAGCGGTTACACTGTTAGCGAAGTTATCCTTCATTAAGCGTTGTCCTGCGCTTTTCCGCGGAAATACTCGGTATTTAAACGTGGCAAGGGACAGCCCTCGTCTGACAACGTCAATGTCATAAGGGTCCGTCGTAAGCTTTTCCGGGGAAAACTGCAATTCCGCAAATGTCTTATAGGGTTGCGCCCCCGGCTTAGGGCGCGAAAAATGAATAACGCATTTAATTAAGTGTGACCATTTGCTGTGGAGGAGGAAATCTGTGTATTTTCGGAAAATATAACATCTTCAAGTAAAAAGCACGCGAGCACACTATAACCGCACATGTTGCTGGTAAACAAATCACAAACATTTAACTTGATCTAAAATGACTAGGAAAAAGGCTCCTAAGCAGAAAACAGAGGTTGTTTTTGACGACAAAAAGCGCAAGTAAGTGACAAGTCCGGATCCTTCCGCAATGCTTATTGACTCCGCATCCACACAATCTGTAGAGAGTTCCTTACTGGCTTCCGCAAGCGAAAAAACGAGCGACGGTCGCGGGCCAAGGCCGACCTGGAGAAGAACCTTAAGGACGAGCGCAAACGGATCCGACAAGAGGTAAAAGATGGGTTCAAGCACCTAAAGAAGTCGTACGAGCCACTGCGCGAGCTCACCGACGAGGACAAGAATGAGGAAGGCCAGCAGAAGACCTACGAGGACGAGGAGGTTCAGGTCAAGATCGTAGAGTTAACCACCAACGACCTGGCAGCGCAGCGCAACATGCTGGGCGCCAACACAGCGGAGGACAGCGATGCCGATGAAGAGGCTCAGGAAGCGAGCGAAGACGACGACGACGCAACTCGGCCCGACAGGATACCCGGCATGGACTTCGATCCCAATCGCAGTGACCGCAAACGCAAGAAGCAGTCGGAGATGGACGACGAGGAGGAGCCAAAGAAGACCAAATCCACCTCCGAGGCAGACATCAAGAGCAAAAAGGATCTTGATCGCATTATGAAGACCAAGACGCTGAAGAAGATGCACAAGAGCAAGGTGTTCAAGCTGAAGGAGCGCCTGGACAAGAAGGTCAACCAGAAGAGGGCCCAGCGGGATCGCAACAATACCATCAAAAGCGTGCCCAAGCACCAGCGCAAGCGACTCAAGTTTGGCAAGGAGCAGCAAAAGTATCGCAAGGGCAGGATGGTCAACAAGAAGGAGCTGCGGCGCAAGCGCGGCGGCGGCGGGGACTAAGTTAGGGTGTATCGTAGTTGTTTGTTTAACGGTTTATTTACTATTACTCTAGTGTTGGATCAAATAAACTGTTTAATTTCTGGCTTGTACAATAATTTAGCTAAACACGCCGCAGCGCCGCTCATCATAACCATGGTACACATGTCAAATACATCCAATCCAGCATGCTTTATTTTTGTGGGCAATCGCTGCTTCTCTGCGCTGTTCCGTATGGTTTTATAAATAAAAGGGGCCGTCGTCGTTCGTCGCGCCCCCAAAATTACATTCAATGTTTCAATGTGGTCTTCTCTATGTACAAAGGTCCTTTTCTTGGTTTCGTTCTGGTTAAGACTTAACGTATATTAGGTTGCTTTATTTTCATGTTGCGCTGCTTGTTAGCGGGGTAACATTTTTTTAAAATGATACAAATGGGGGTTAAGGGTAAGGTAAGGGAACCCACCCATCCCTCCTTGCTTGCTTGCTTCCTTATGCGTGGGCTCTGTCCACCAAACGCAGTCCTGCCGAGCACGATCTCGCACTATTTTCACTTATACGATAACCATAGGCTTAGGATCTAAGCGGGTCGTGCTGGTGAGGAAGGGAGGATGTTGTGGATCTGTTTGATGTTGTTGTGGGGGCCAACAGTTACGCTCTAGCTTATAGCTTACTTGTCCTATGCCTATGCCTACTCCTACTTCTAATATGTTCATAAGCAGTTAAAAAACGGTTACAAAACTCTTGCGAAATTGAAATCCAATAACAAATGCTGCACACGCCGCAGTCGCATCGACGCCTCCTTCAAGTCCTCCATCCGCATCCAGTTAGGATTGCTGCTGCTGCTGCTGTGCCGTTGGCTGGCGACGGGTGAAGCCGCCACCGGCGGCCAGGTGACGCTGCAGGGCTCGCTGCTGGAACTTGGCGCTGCCCTGTCCCCCGAAGCGATTGAACTTGAACTTGTTGCGCTGCTGGAAGTTCTGGCGAAAGTTTTGATTGTAGAAGCGCGGAAAACCACCACCTCCGCCTCCGCCGTTCTTGTTCCAACGCTTTTGGCCCTCATACTCCTGGAATGGATTGTAGCCGGGCGTGCTGTTGCTGCTATTGCCGCCGCCCTTAGCCAATCCTCCAGTCTTCACCTTTCGCTGCCGTCCGCGGTCCATCTCGTTCTCCTCGTCGTCGTCCTGGTCCCGCTGCCGCTGCTCCCGCGCATCCACTAGTAGCTGCAGAAAACAGAATATTCAAGAGTTAGCCTCGGATTCGGACCTGGCACATGCACTTGGCAATGAGGTTTATGCAGATGAGGCGGCACAACGCACTGGGGGATGCATATTATATACGAAATGGGTGAGTGGCTTACGGTTTACGGTTCACGGTTCACGGTGACAGGTGATCTATCTGGCTCGCTAATCGAAATAAAGAACGTCCGGCCAGCAGTCAAATCACTCGGCTTCGGATGCGGATGCATCAGGCGAGGTACCTGGGACGCGCCTCTGGTGAGCGCAGGCAGCCTTCTCGTCTCTCCCACTCGCAATGACTATTGTAACTCTCTCTCTCTTCTCTCGCTCTCTACACTCTTCTTAACGCTTGGCGAACGGGCCGCATTGAGGAGGTCCGTCCGACGTGGGACGGGAACCCTCAACGCACGCAATCACAGACTATTCGTATTCGTATTGTATTTATTATGCAGGCTTGGTGGAGATGCAGAAGAAGCCATGCCCTCGCTGCTGCTGCCTCCTACCGGCCGTCCGTGAGACGATCCGGATCGGGTGCGTCAGCGTCTGCTACTGCTATTACTGCATCTGCAATTACGGACGAGTCCCCAACACCGCTGGCGATGTTGACTGCTGACGAGCTCTTCTCCGTGAGGATGATATCGCTGCCATCCACACTGCCGTGACCAGCTATCCGTTTCGCACAAACCAACTCAAAAGGCTAAATGAATGGGGATAATGTGGAAACAAATGCAAATTACAAACAAGTTTCGTTTTAGTAAATCAGCCGATCATCGCATTACATGCGGGCAGCTAAGCTAGCGACAGAAAGATCGAAGGATCCAAGAGTTGGAAAATAAAGCAGGTTGTTTAGAGCCAAGAGAGAGAACCAGACACATAGCCAAGTGTTAAGCTGCTGTCAGAGTGGCCGCGAGAAGCGATGCGACAAGGAGCGAGACATCGCTTAAGAGGAGTCAGCGATATGATAAACAGAGAGCGAAGCAAGAGCGCTGTTTCCAACCTGCTTTGTCTCGCTTAGAACGGACATGTTTTGTTGTTTCTTTAACAAGCTTCCACCCGGACATCTTATCGCTTGGCTCTTCGCGCGAAATATCGCTTCAGGAAATACCTGCTTCTCTTCGCTTCACGCGACCACTCTTACATCAGACTTAGTGCCGTGTGGATACAGTTGCAATCTGAGAAACGATGAATTGAAGGCAAATCGAACTCAAGTGAGTTAGGAATCAAGCTTGCAAGACAGCAACTGTATGCTTTCTTTTTAAACCAAAGCCCAAAGTGTGCGTTATGTACAAATATTAGTGCAAACATTGGTCCTACATTATAGATAAAGAAAGCTGGTGCGAACGTTGTTGCACTCCGGTCCTGAACTTACCTCTTTCTCAAGCTCCGCGGGCTTGCCGTTCCAGCTGAGCACCGAGGAGCCGTATCCCCGATGCGACTGCTTCAGCAGTTCGGTAATCGTGCCGCCATTCGCTGTGGCCACGCTTTGGTAGCCATTTCCCACACGCGCCGGCTGCTGCTGCGTCTTAACCGCGCTGCCGTTGAGCAGCTTCTGGCGCTTGGCGCCGGGCGTTGTTGGCGAATCTGCGGAGGCTTTGCTGCTGGCGAACGGATTGCGATGGCTCTTGGTCGGGGACTGGATTTGGGCTGCCGGCGCCGCCGTCTTTTCCTCCTCCTCCTCATCGTCGTCGTCGTCGTCGTCTTCATTATCGTCATCGTTGCGGGTTATCTTCCAGATTCCCGTCTTTGACTTGATAACCGCCGGCGAAGGCGGCGTCTTAGGCGATGGTGGTGCTTTGTTTTGTGACTTTAATTGCGACTGGTGCTGTGGATGCCAGCCATTGGTTAGCTGGCTGCTCGGCACAGCCACTGCCGACGCGTCCTCTTCATCCCCATCGTCGTCGTCTTCGCTGTCGGCGGACCTGTGCTTGCTCAAGCTCTTGAAGATCTCGTCTATGGCGTCAGTCTTTTGTTTGCTGCTGTTAACGTGAACCGATGACGCCTCCGCCGCCGACGACGAGCAGCCGTTGGTGAGACCAGTGCCTGTGCCGTTGGTCTTGCTGTGACCATTAACCGACGGTCTCTGTCCCGTTCCTGATTCTGACTCTGAGTCACTGAATTCGCAGCCACTTCTGCGCTTGCGAGAATTTGGCAGTGGAGACTGCTCCTCCTCCTCCGAAGCAGATTCGTAGGGCACTAGGCTCTTGAGGGGCGATTTGACGGGGCTGCTCTTCACTTGCACCTTCACTGGCGTCTTTGGCTTCTCCAGGCTGTCCTCCGTCATCTTGGGCATGCTCGGCAGCTGGGCTGTCGACGGACTGGCCCTGGTTTCATCCTCGTTGTCATCGTCGTCGTCGTCCGAGGATATTGGCAGATAGTGTTGCTGGTTCAATGATTTGTGGTTGCTGCTGCTGGCGGTGGTGGAGGAACTTTTGTTACCATTTGATGTTGGAGCTGGAGCAGCTTCGCCTTTAGTGTATGCGCCAGCCAGTGGAGACTTCGCAGAGACTGCCTGAAACTTGCCAGTCCCCAGCTGGAGACCGTTCTGCTGATGGTGCTGTTTGAACGGAATGGCCGTTTTCTGGGCATGGCCATTGCTATATCCGTTCATTCCGCCGGGCGGCAGCTGGGGGCCAATGAAGCGGGTGGGCGAGGGCGATGGTGAGGGCGAGGAGGATACTGTCGCCGGCACAGGCACCGGGCTGTGGCCATTTGCCAGACGCAGACCATTTCCCCGACCGGCCGGACTGGAGACCTGCGAGAGGTCCAGTTCGTAGAACATGATGTAGGCATTTGTGCTGCACACGCTCTGCATGGCGATGGGCCGCACATAGCTGTCGTCGAAGTTGTAGTAGCTGCCCGCCTCCGTGGAGCCGATGGCCGTGTAATGGCCGCAGTGCTGCGTTACCCCCAGATGGGTGACCATCGAGACGAGGCGGTATGTGAGCGGTTGGGCTTGCGCCGCCGGCGAACGTGCAGCGAATTTGCTCAGATCTATGCGTGGCTTGAAGGAGATTTGCTTGGTCAGCTTGTTGCCCATCATGGAGAAGCGCTTAAGCTGGATGCACAGCGTGATGGGTGCCCGTTCCAAGGTGAACTGCTTGGTGGCGGATACCTGAAAGGGATACGTTTTAGTGAATAGAGCCAATCACATCGATCGGACGCGCAAACTCACCTTCTTCTTGCAGCCCTCGCACTTGTAGCCCATGTCCTCGAGCCGCTCCCGCGAGAAGTGGCCCTCGAATGCCTCCTCCAGCGTGTCCGCCTTGCGAATGTCGAGGAGCAAGTCTTGGAAGTGCTGGAACGTTATGGAGACGTGATTGCAGCTAAGGCAACGCACCTCGCTGCGCAGGTAACCGCCAAAGATCTGTCCCAGCGGCGTGGTCTCCTTCACCAGCTGGTCCAGCTCCTTGTAGTTGCGGAAACGCATTAGGTAGGCCCGCTCCATGGCCTCGACCAGGAAGCGGAGGAACTCGTGGGCGTCCTCCTGCCGACCGACGACCATGTGCTTGCAGATCTGCTTCAGCTTCGAGTAGATGAGAAAGGGCCGGACCGCCGTCTGGTTGCCGACTTGGGTGGCATGCAGCGTCTTGGCCATGGCGCAGACGATGCAAGAGCCGCCGGACTCGACCATGCAGTTATCCAGATGCGCCTGCTCCGATACCAGCCAATTGGCCAGTGCCGGGATGTGGAGGAGCGCCTGCAGCGTCGAGTTAAGGTAGCAGGTGTTGCCCACATTGACCATGCCGGAGCCGACCTGCCACTTGCGCTCCGACTGCTTCCATCCGATGCGAATGTTCTCTCGCGGATATAAGACACGCTTCGGTTTAGGCAGCTCATTGGGATTTGGACTCGCACTTGCGTTCGGATGGCCGTGTGGCGAGTGATTGTGGCTGCTGTGATTCGGGTGCTCCTTGCGACTGCCGCCGTTGCTGCTGTCTGTGAATGGTAAGAAACGGTGGAAGACCAGGATGAGCACGTGCCGCAGGAGGCGAAAGAAGGGCGCGAGGAGTAGTTTGTAGAGCAGCCACAGGGTGAACCCGTCCACAATTATCACAGTCATAATGCATTGAGTGCGGAGACGGTCTCCGTTCCTAGATTTTCTAGTTCGCTGCGTGTGCTGTGCTTGGCTACTAAAATAAAACCAGCTAGCGCGATGCTCGCTGTGGAAACTGCTGACACACACTCGCGCACGCACACAGCCCGAGCCTCACCTGTGTGTGTCTGATAACAGCGAACGAGGGAGCGAGCGAGATGGCGGGTGCCAAGAAGAGGATAAGCAAAACAAGGCAGACAATGCGCCGACGCGGTTCATATGGCCGTCCCGTTCTTGCCTGTAGCAGCATGGGGCAGCAGAGTGTTGCCAACAGAATTTTTGGCGCGACCTAACAGTGGTTGTTGTAGGCGCTTCAATTCCATCTCCCTTTTGTAATTGTGTTCGAGGCATTGACCAGACCAGACCAGGCCGACCACATCTTGTTACAGCGTCCGTCGCCTTGTCTTGGGCTTTGTCCCGTGTGTGTCCACTTCCTGCTCCGCCAGCCGCTACTGTGGGTGTGAATCACGCCTGCAATCGCCTTGCCTTTTGTTTTCTCTCCGCACGTCCCCATTCACACGCAGCGCAAGAAGATTGCGACGCATTTACCGAATATAAAGGAAAATAAAAAAGGGAAAAAATCAAGCTAATAAAATACCGCTGGCGCAATACCCCTGTGGCCATGTGTGCGGTGAAAAGAGACGGAACTATGGGGGGGGCCTCGTGCTTTTTGTCTTCAGCCGCCGAAGCAGCGGCAGCACGTTTTTTTCCGCCACTGTGTTCTGTGTTTCCAAACTTCTGTGAATCAGAACTTGAAAGTTGTTGCCTCCTCTCCAGCTCACTCTTTGCTGTGTTGTACTTGTTTTGCTTTTTCGTGTTCCTTTGCATTCTGTTTACACGTACACCACCCAAGCGCAATCATTCACACACACACACAAAAAGTACAGGTATGCTGCTTACGCCGACTGCGCTGCCGCTGTCGGCATACTGCAGGCGGTCAGGAAAAAAATGTTTGGCGGAAAAACAACACACGTGATTTCTGGAGATTTTGACGAAAAAATAAATCATAAAATAATAATAAAATAAATAAACAGGGACCAGAAAAAGGCACATGGAATCGCGAATATCCCATCGCGACACAAAGAAGAAACACACAGCAAGACGGAGACGAAGAAAATCCACTTTTGCTACAGCAACTTCTCTCTGCATCTCCAACTACTCCTCTTATACTCTTCTTGAATACTCACCATGTCCATTTGCGCCCACAACTTTGCCAGCGTTGTTTTTGTTGCCGCTGCCGAAGCCGTTGCAGTTGTTAGTGGCGCCTGGATTGCCTGGCTTGATGACAATATACTTGGACTTGAGGTTCTCCAGCACCGATTCGTGGTAGTTCGGCACCTCCTCATACTCAATTTTGGCCATCAAAATGCGTTTTGCATTGGCCACAATGTGACTCTGAAGATTGCCGGATTCGTCGCCGGTTTTGGCCTCGTCAGCAGCAGCCGCCGCCCTGGCCGCTCCGCCACCGCTCCCGACGCCGACGGAAACGCCGAGCGATTCTCGCAGAGCGGCATTAACGACATTCGCCGTCTCGCATACGGCTACCGACACGGGCATGGCGATGCTCCTGCTGCCGTTCGTGGTGGCGGGGATTTGTGGTGGAATCTTGGTGGATGAGGATGTTGGCGCCGCTGATTGAGGATGTGGAGGCTGACCGTGGCCGTTTCGCTGGCTGCAGTCCCAGCTAGCTGCTGGTCATCGGCGATCCGCTCCTGCTGCACCGCCCGCGACCGCGACACGTCCTTCACACGCCGTTCGTTGCCCGCGTTCGGTCTCCTTGCTCTCTCTCTCTCTCTCTGTATTTCTGCCTTTGCCCCTTGCTTTGCACACCGACTGTTTCGCGGACCGACACACGCACGCACACTAACGCACACGGAAACACTCTTTTTCTGGGTCTGTCGAAGGCTCCTCAGTGCGATTTTTTGCCAATATGAACATAACTGTAGAGGCTTTGTCGTATTTAATCAATGCTACTTATTTTCGGCTGCGAAGAGAACTCATTTTGAAACGAAAAGTTGGCTTCCAAAAAATAATGACGATTCCTTCCCTCGTGTTTCTTCCGACTGCGGATTCTCTTTTCTTTCATATTCGTTGGTTGGGGATGCCAACTAGCTGCAAATGTGCTGGTGACGCGCTGGGCAAAGCGGCATTGCGAAACGTGCTAACGCGTTTCATAATTGCCATTGAGATTTTAAAATGGTTTCACTATTCTTGCCGGTCATATAAGAAACAATTGTAATTTTTTTAAATAAAGAAATAAAATTTATTGTAGCATGCAGAAATGTAAATCGGTTATGAGGATTTCAATATGTATACATACATGAGGCCTAAGATTCATATTTTAGAGGAATTTAATAGTAATTAAAATTTTTGAAATCTAATTATAATCTAATACAATTATAAAAATTGAATAAACAGGGACCGTAAATAATTATTATGAGTTTAAAAAAATTGAAACCCAAAACAGTCTCCAAAAAAATTGGAAAAAATTGTCATATGTTAAATTATTATGGCGAATTCAAAAACAAGATAAATTTAGTTTTTTTTTTTAATTTTTATTGAATCTATATATCTTTTGATCCGTAGAAGTCAGATCCAATATATAGGATCTGACTATATCTATATATCTTTTGATCCGTAGAAGTCAGATCCAATATATAGGATCTGATTTCTACGGATCAAAAGATATATAGATTCAAAAGATATTTCAATTTTTATTATATAAATTGAAAAATAAAAATTATTCGATATAATAAAAATTTAAAATAAAAGTTATTGCGTAATTTTTATATAAAAATTGATACTTAATAATTATTACTAATTTTTTATTATTAAAATTAATATTAATTATTAAAAATCAATTTTTGTCGTAAAAATTAAGAAATACCGTTTATTTTGTAATTTTTTGCTTTTTTAATTATAACCGTTACAGTCCCTGCTTATAAATATTACGTCTATAATATATAATTAAATTATTGTTTCTTGTGACTTAAACAAAATGTATATTTATCAAACTGAAACACCTTTAAAAAAGGATAAGAAAGTGTTTTTAACTTTTTAAAATGTATAGTTTACTATACATATTTGATAAATGTTGCCATAAGCCATTTGGAATTTTCCATTAAATAATACAGGAAATATATTTATAAATGTTAAAAATTTATTGAAAATACTCATCCTATTATTATGAATTGAAATCTTAATTAAGAAATAAGAAATAATTATAATTAGGTACAGTCTTATCATTGTTTTGTAACCGTTTCGTATTTAGTATTTTTAGTATTCTCTTTTGCAGCCCTACGTTATCATATTAAACCAATTGTTGAATTAGAATTTAATTAAAAATCAGACGAGCACCATGTCTTCCACGGGTCTCCTGGTCGTTTCCAATATCAAGCACCTGGGCAAGTCCCTGCGTGCCATCGAGAAGTACGTGAATTCCCTGTACATCCACCTGAATGTGGCGGCGGGGTCAACGTCCACCTCGTCGCCAGCTCCGCCGCCTCCTGTTTGGGGTCGCCTTATTTCCCAGCTGTACGCGAACAGCAGCAGTTACGTGGGCAACCAGTTGGACCTGCGTGTGCTCGTGTCCCCCCTCCGACCAGGAGCCTGTGGAGCCCTCAAGCTTCGCCAGCCTGTTGACCTCCTGTTCTCGGATGCTCACCATCCGGAGCTTTGCGACCGCCTGCGGGCAGACCTCAACATTAGCAAGCCCACCATCTTTCTGGAGGACACGACCAGTTCTGATCTGAGCGTCCACGAGGACACTGCGCAGGCTCCCAAAGTGTATCCCTCGGTTGTCCTGGGCGGAACCTTCGACCGCATCCATCTGGGCCACAAGATATTCCTCACGCAGGCGGTTTTGCGCGCCTGCAAGCGGCTGGTGGTGGGCGTGACGACCTCGGCCATGACGAAGGGTAAGCACTAGATGAGTCGACGAAAGATTCTTATCTTAATGGCCTTTGCTATCGCCGCTGTCTGCAGGCAAGACGCTGCCGGACTTGATTTTGCCCGTGGAGGAGCGCATTGCCCGGCTGCGCGAGTTCCTGACGGACATCGACAGCACGCTGCAGTACGAGATTGTGCCCATCGACGATCCCTTCGGGCCAACACAGGTGGACCCCGACCTGGATATGATCGTGGTTAGCGCAGAAACGCTGCGCGGCGGCCAGAAGGTGAACGAAATACGACAGGCCAAGCAGCTGGGAGAGTTGGAGATCTTCGTGATCGACATTGTGGAGAGCAACGTGCACGACGGCATCCACGAGACGAAGGTCAGCTCGAGCAACACCCGGATCGATCTCCTTGGCTCCCGCTGGCGTAGACCCGAGCAGCGGCCTCACCTCCCGGCGCATCCTTATATCATCGGGCTGACGGGGGGCATTGCATCGGGGAAAAGCAAGATGGCGGAGAGGCTGGGCTCCATGGGAGCCAAGGTCATCGACTGCGACAAGGTGGCCCACGATGTGTATGAGCCCGGACAGGCGTGCTACGAGCGGATCGTGAAACATTTCGGCAAGGCCATCCTGTCGCCGGACGGCCGCATTGATCGAACCAAGCTTGGGCCTCTGGTCTTTAGCAATCCCAGCGAACTGCAGGCACTCAATGGCATCGTCTGGCCGGAACTTATTGCGGAGGTGAACCGAAGACTGGACGTCCTGCGCGCACAGAGCGAGGTGCCGCGAGTGGTGGTCCTGGAAGCAGCGATACTGCTACGTGCCGGCTGGGAGAACAACTGCCACGAGGTGTGGTCCATGATAGTCCCGCCCGAGGAGGCCGTGCGGCGAGTCATGGAGCGCAACAACCTCAGCGAGGCGGAGGCACGGAAGCGACTGGCCAGCCAGGTGCCCAACCCGGAGATCGTGGCTAAGTCGCAGGTAATATTTAGCTCGCAGTGGGACCACGACTTCACCCAGAAGCAGGCGGAGAAGGCCTGGAAAATGCTCACAAAAGAACTGGAGGCGGGGCAAAGCAGTCGCCTCTAGAGCAAACCGATATTCCAGTTGTTAAACCTTTTTTAATGATGTTTTTTGTTGTACATTGCTTAGCTGTAAGTCGAAAGTTGAAGATAGTATTGCCGGGACATAATTGGGAAAACGGTGAAATTTGCTTGGGAACTGGCCTGGGTATCCTCCGTTCTAGTGGCTCTCGCCCTTCTTGCCGGCCACCCGCTTGAAGTCGTTCATCTTGGTGGTCATGATCGGGGAGCCGATAAAGCCGATGTAGTCAATCTGCGTCACTTCGCCGCCGGACTGATTGTTCTTCACATAGATCTGGATGTTTTGCACGTTTTGGAACTTGACATAGCGCAGGTTCACGGGCACTCCGTTCTCCAGTTCCTTCTCAGCCAGGCTGCAATGGGAAATATTCGAAATAGCGACGAGAACCCGCGGCTTGGTTAAGTTGAGACCCACCTGAGATCCTGCACACTGGTCATGGACTCGGCCATGTCAAAGTCAATGGTGCGAGGCTGGTTGATGAATAGCTTGACATCCTTGGGGCCCAGTTGTGTGGGAGCCTTGAACTTCAGCGAGTGAATCTTCACGGCCTGGTTGAAGGTGATGGACATGATCAGTTGCTCGTCGCAGTCGGACTGTAAAAAGCCGCCGGTGGAGGCCAGGGCGTGCTTCAGGCTGTGATCGTCGGCTTCGTTGAGGCACTCGCACTCCTGCTTCGAGATGAATGTGTTCAGCTCCATCTAGCCAAGGATTGAGGATTAGATTAGTCTGGAAGAGATTTTGGCGGTGCTTCAGCCTACCAGTCCCTGGCCGTAGTCTTCGCCTGCTTCCTCGCCGGTGCTGGTGCCGATGTGTTCTTGGATCTTCGCCTCCAAGCCGTTGACGTCCGCTCCCTGGATCCGATCGATTTTAGTCCTGTTCCTGTAGAAAATGAACGTGGGCATGGCAGAAACACCCTGGCCGGCGGCCGTGTCCTGGCACTTGTCCACGTCCACCTTCAGGAAGATCGCCTTGGGATACTTGTTCGGGAACATCTCGAACATGGGAGCGATCCGCTGGCAGGGACCGCACCATGTGGCTGTGAAGTCCACGACGACTAGCCGCACGCCCGCCTGCGTCAGCTCCGCCTGGAAATGGGACTCGTCGTTGATCACTCGCACGGACATTACAGAATATTTTTAGTTTTAAATGCGAATTTGCAGTGCGACAACAAAAAGATGACTGGCAGATGTCGGAAAAAAGACAACATTAATGTGACCGCGCCGAAGCTGTACAATATATAGCCCGGCACAAAGAAAAATACCAAACTCTTTATTTATTTATTTACAAAGTAGAGCTATAATCGTCCTGATTTTATCAGCAAAACTACTTCGTTGTTTTTTTTTTCATTTGATGATTTGATTTATAATGTACCAGGAATGACGAATTCCTTTTCCAATAATTTCGCGCCACGTCGAATAGGACTGCCAACCATTTGTTTTTTTTTTTTTATATTTTTGTTTTTTATTTAAGATATAGAAGGATTAAAAGTTCAAGATTTATTATAGGATTATGTGAATAATAAATATGTTTCAAAAACGTTCAGAAAGTCCATATGTATGTATGTATATAACCAAGATCTCAGCTATTTTCGGAACCAGTTCTATTTCCGATTATATTATTATATCATGGACTTAATTACTGGTCTTTGTGGGGTAAAATGCAGAGTTTCCACACCTCATCGTGCTCTTTTCAAGAGTAAAATAGCTGATTTCGCGGAAAAGTCAACAAAAAATGCAGTGTAACCAGACTTTGAGCGGAAATGCTAGTTTTATCCGACCGAGCTATTCCCAGGGAAAAAGACGGCGGGCACACTTCTACTACCTCGTGGTTTTGTTTCAGGCATTTTCATTCCCATTCGCCATTTTTAAATCGCCAGAGTAGAGAGTACACTATGGCAGACGTGGAAAAGGAGCCAACTATCGCCGAAGATTTGGTGGTCACAAAATATAAGTTGGCCGGCGAGATCGTCAACAGTGAGTTACCGGCCCACGGCCGCCAAGGGAAAGCGGCTCCAGCCGCGCTGCTACGTGGCGCTTACACAATTCACTCGCACAAATGCCGCTTTCCCTTTCGCCACGCGATTACAAATCCGCCTATTTCTGGACACTTGGTTACGTTTAATTTTAGAAACCCTAAAGGCGGTGATTGGACTCTGCGTGGCGGACGCCTCCGTGCGTGAAATCTGCACCCAGGGCGACAATCTGCTCACCGAGGAGACCGGTAAAGTAAGTGAAGAAGTTTCCCATTGCGCGTAATCCGCGATTTGGCGGCAGTTGTTGTCCAATGATTAAAACTTTACGCCTTTGAGGGGCGCCTTTGATGCGAGCCATGTGCCGTGCGGTCTGGCGTCCTCGTGGTCGCCAGGCGCTCGTGGGGATTACGTGCCCACGTGCCCGACCGGCATGTGCTCGCCATTGGATTCCCGAGGATTCACAGATTATGAGATCTGAGGACGCTGTAGTGGCAATCGTTGATTGACGCTGTATAGAACCGCTTTTCAAAGCCTTTAATCCTGTTGCAGGTATACAAAAAGGAGAAGGAGCTGAAGAAGGGCATCGCCTTCCCCACCTGTCTGTCCGTCAACAACTGCGTCTGCCACTTTTCGCCATCCAAGAACGACACCGATTACACGTTAAAGGCCGGCGATGTGGTTAAAATGTAAGTTGCATCCGGCATAGCTCTCTCACCTCGTTAACTCTTTCTTCTTCCCCTGCAGCGACTTGGGGGCCCATATCGATGGCTTCATTGCCGTGGCCGCTCATACAATCGTGGTGGGTGCCAGCGCGGCGCAGAAGATCAGCGGTCGACAGGCCGATGTGATCCTCGGAGCCTATTGGGCTGTCCAGGCTGCCTTGCGACTGCTCAAGTCCGGCGCAAATGTAAGTGGAGCCCACCTTTCCTATTGCCAGCAAGTCGTAGTTGCAAGAAACGGATTGTCTGCCGCGATTCTTCCGCGACTGAACATCTCAACACTTGCAGAGATCAGCGGTGGCAGCTGGTAATGGCCCTGGCCTATTATTAAGGGCTGTGGGCCCTTTGCCAGTTGTCTACATGGTTACTTTTACTGCAGGCAACGGATTGGCTGCTGCCGAGACTCTGGCGCAGTACAGCTCAACGCCTGCAGATAGCAGAAAGGTCTATTTCGTGAACTGAGCAGGTTTATATCCAAGAAGTGTTCGGTCTTTAAAATTGTCCACATGTACAGAGTCTATTAGATAGAACAGTAATCTGCAGGCAACGGATTGACTGATGCTCCAACTCGTGGCACAGTTCAGCTCAACGCCTGCGGATAACAATAGCGTCAATTTCGTGAACTGAGCAAGTTCGTGTCTCAGAAATGTTCGGTCTTTAAAGTTGTTCACATTCGCATATATATAGAGTAATCTATAAATGCCTTTATCTTTGGTAGATTGTTAGGAGTGTTGTGTTGTTTTATTTACACCTTTTTGGTGGCGTCCACGTAGCGTGCCTACGTCACCAATTTTAAATACAATTGTAACTTATGCTATGCTTACCTTACACAGAACTACGCCATCACCGATGCAGTGCAACAGATCAGCGAGTCGTACAAGTGCAAGCCCATCGAGGGCATGCTTAGCCACGAGTTGAAACAGTTCAAAATCGACGGCGAGAAGACGATCATACAGAACCCCAGCGAGGCGCAGCGTAAGGAGCACGAGAAGTGCACCTTCGACACGTATGAAGTCTATGCCATCGATGTAATTGTGAGCAGCGGCGAGGGAGTGGTTAGTACACCAAACACCTAATTTTCTTTATTTCTCCTACTTGTTCGATGATTAAGAAACACGCCCTTGAGGCTGACCCAGTTGGGCTGCGGAGCTTGTTACGACAGCGTCTATCGGACGCTAGGCGAGCCTTGGTTTGTAGGCCCGGCACGTCCGAACCCCAAAGCCCAGCCGACCGTTGTCCGAAGATTGCAAGATTATGAGATCTGAGAACGTTGCCAATGAGATGCCTAACGAATCGAATGTCCAGAATACACTTGCTAAGCCTGTCGCATCCATTTTGTTGCAGGGACGTGAGAAGGACACAAAGGTCTCCATCTACAAGAAGTCGGAAGAGAACTACATGCTCAAGCTGAAGGCTTCCCGAGCCCTGCTGGCAGAGGTTAAAACCAAGTACGGAAACATGCCCTTCAACATCCGCAGCTTCGAGGAGGAGACCAAGGCCCGCATGGGCGTTGTCGAGTGCGTTTCGCACAAGATGATTGAACCCTTCCAGGTGCTGTACGAGAAGCCGAGTAAGTTCAATGCGCTATCGAGCTCCTTGCATGATCCTACCTATTGGCAAAACTTAATTCCGGATTTGGTACACCTTCGGGTGCTAAGTGCGGCCAGACATTTTGCCAGAGCAAACCCCCAGGCATTGGCGTCTTCAGCAGTTGCCCCATTTGTGGCTTCTGTCTGAACATGCCACTGCCACAACCCAAAATTAATCTATGAACTCTTTTCCACCTTGATTAATATTAATTTATGCAAACTTTAGGCTATTTGTAACCTATTTGTTTCGGTGCTGTATACGAAGTGTTTTAAAGGTCAAATCGGCTTGAAATCTCCGCCAAATCCATGAACTTCATAAATCTTTTGTGCTTGTTCAACCCTTTAATGTCCATGCC